>JBAKBP010020959.1:0-41576 GCA_037953745.1 Lithodes maja | reverse complement strand
CTGCATTGTATGTAAGTAAAGCTTTGCATATTAATTTGCTAATAAACAATATTGTTTGCTAACTAACCTGCCTACAGAGACTAACGCCGACGCCATTTTGTAAACAAACCTTTTGGGGGGATTATACATTAAATTCCAGCAAATTTTGTACCAAATTTAAGTGCATTCATTTATCTTTTCCCCCTAGATATATTCTTGACTTTTTCTCCTCAGACTGATTTTACTTTAAGCTAAGGGTGGTATTTGTACAAACTAACCTAGCCTAACCCAACCTGCCAAGCTTTTGACCTAACCCAAACCTAGCCTAGCCTATAGCCAGCCAATCTGTTTTATTATTAACTCTTGTAGATATTGTATTTAGTATCCTACTGTAGCTATACAGTATATATCTGTAATTTTAGTTGTTGCTTGCACGTTCTTGTAATAACCTTTGACTGATACACTTTTTTTTATCTAAAAAGAGTAGGCTACTGCTTTACTAGGCTACAGTGACACCAGGTCCATCTGTTGACACAGTATATTAACCCCTTGTGTGCAGTCACACTTTATTTTTATATAATCTCTATTTGGTGAATTGTATAGTTAGTTACATATTCTGTTATACATATATTTGTTTAAGGTTAGGTTATCACACCTGGTAGCCTATTTCTGCGAATTTCAATTTTATTATTTTCGGTTAGGCTATTCAACGCTGGTAGCCTATTATTGCGTATTTCAATTTTTAAAAAAAACTTTTGGTTAGGCTATCGCCCCTGGAAGCCTAATTCTGCGTATCTCAACATTTTTGTTTTCGGTTAGGCTATCACCCCTGATAACCTATTTCTGCGTATTTCAGCATATTTGTTTTCGGTTGAAGTGATTGAAGTGTTTTTAAAGTGAGTGAAGTGTTTTAAAGTGAGTGAATTGTTTTTTAAGTGAGTGAAGTGATCTGAAGAAAGTGACTGTCACCATGCCTCGCGCTTGTGCGAACTGCGCCGGTAGGTTTGGTGAGTCCATGTTTGCTACTATCGATCGTCAAGACTGCCGGCTCTGCCAACAACGAGAGAATTTTACAGTGAAATTAGATGAAGCCTACAACAAGATCAACGTCCTCACCATGAAGCTGGAATCACTCCAAGAGTTTGTAACACTCAACGTTGGAGTACCACAAACTTCAATTGTCACCGCAACTCCAGCAGCCACCAACGCCCCAACGTCAACTGCCAACAATTCAACGCCTACAGTAGCCACTTCAGCTGATGTATCCGATACTCAAGATACAAATAGTGACTCTCTTCCCCCTCAAGACAACTTCCGTGTCGTGAGGAACAACGTTTGCCCCAAGACCAGGAAACACATACCGATTACCGAGTGTCAAAACCGTTTCCAGATACTCGCAGACTCAGATGACGAAGAGGAAATAGAAGAAGTCCGGCTCGTGGGAGACTCGATGATACGTGGTCAGCTCACAGAGTTTTGCGCCAGGGCACCTAAGACCAGGAAGCGTTTTTGTATCCCTGGTGGTGGTGTGGATGACGTAGTTGCAGCAGTTGACGAAGTATCAAAGCTGGCCCCTGCTAATACAATGTACGTCATCCACGTTGGATCCAACGATGTGCAGCGAACCCGGTCGGAAGATTTGCTTTTAAAGTACCAGCAGCTGATCAAGTCGTTTAAGGAGAAGTCATCAAGGATCATCGTCTCAGGAATCGTCCCCCGGCTCGGTGTAGAGAGCCGATTTTACAACATAGCCACCAGCACAAATCGTTGTCTAGCAAACCTCTGCAGGAAGGAGAACGTGGGATTCGTCGACACCTGGGACAATTTCTACTACGATGACTATTTGTTTTCGGACGATGGAGTTCATCTGAACCAGGTGGGAGCAGCACGTTTTGGGCGTCTTCTCAACGATGCGGTGAAGGATTTTCGGAGAAGAAATCGACTCAGCACAGGACAACCAGGAAGGAGGACCGAAGACAGCGAGGACGGCAACCTACAAAGGAATTAAATACTAATCCGTCAAGAACCGCGAATTTGGATAAATCTCCACCAACACGACCCAAATTCAAAACCGTCAGGGATAACGACCGAGGACCGAGGACAGCCATGAATGTAAATGTAGATCCGACCAGAACCAAAAATTCGATGAAAGAACGTTCTGCGAGTTCTAAAACCGCAACTTTAAAGGTTTTCTATGCAAACGCTCGTAGCATACGCAATAAATTTTCAGATTTAGAGGAACTAGTGTTTACAGAAAATTATGATGTGATTGGCATAACAGAATCTTGGCTCAATACAGAAGATAGAGACTTTTTAGCAGAGTATTCACTTCCCGGTTATGTAATGTTTGAGAACAGCCGAATAAATAAAAATGGAGGTGGCGTTTTATTTTATATCAAAGAAAGTCTTAACCCGACCCTCGTGTCAAAACCTCAAATTGTGAACGTCGACACATCTTTTGTGCTAATAAAGAATAATAAAGGTACAAAAATAATACTTGCGTTAATATACAGACCTCCAGCTCAATCAGTGCAAACTGACCGAGAAATTTACGAACAAATTGCAGATGTAAGTAACTCACAAGATACCGTAATTTTTGGCGACTTTAATTTACCTGTGACCAAGTGGGGCGATACTCTTACTTCACACTCCGGACATGACTTGTATACGAACTTGCAAGAGAGTTCGCTTTATCAATTTGTTCGAACGCCGACCCGTGGTAATAACGTTCTTGACATTGTACTTGCAACAAAAGAAGAATTGATAGAGAATTTGAATGTTGGTGATGAATTCAGTAACAGCGACCATCGTACGATAACTTTCACTTTAAAGTTTACTAGTAACGAACCAAATAGTAGCATCGAAAAAGTCCCTAATTTCAAGAAAGCAAACTTCCATAAACTTAGAGCTATGTTTAAAGAAACTGACTGGAGCTTTTTAATTAACAATAACGATATAAATACATCTTGGAAGTTATTCGAAACCACTTACCTAAAAGCAGTGCAAGACTGCATACCATCGAAAATACGGCGTCCAGGCCATAATAATAAGCCCAAATGGTGGAATAAAGATATTTCAAACTGCCTGCTTGCTAAAAAATTTGCTAATGATAGATTAAAATCCTCACAAAATGACGAAGAACGGGTGAAATTTGTAGAGCTACGACGCAAAGCCAAAAAGTTAATTAAGCAAAGTAAAAAGACCTTAGAGTTACATATTGCGAATCAAAGTAAAACAAACCCGAAAGAATTCTATAGTTATATCAGAAAGAAAAAAGTAGTTACTTCAACTGTTGGACCGTTAGTCGATGAAAAAGGAGAATACACCAAAGACGAAGTACAAATGAGTAATGCCCTCAATACCTTCTTTGCATCAGTTTTTACAACCGAAGACCTCAGTGATATCCCTACACCATCGCCGATTCAGATTGATAATTCAGATCTTCTAAGCAATATTACCGTTACAGAGAGAGAAGTATTGAATTGTTTAGATAAACTCAAAGTAAATAAAACGCCAGGACCTGATACAATCTCGCCTAGAGTTCTAAAGGAAGCTAAGAATGAGCTCTCCAAACCACTGACATTACTATTCAATAAATCCTTGCAGTCTGGAACTATGCCTGATCAGTGGAAGCTAGCCAACGTAACACCGATATTCAAAAAAGGCAGCAAATCCCTACCCAGTAACTATCGTCCAATTAGCTTAACCTCAGTTGTATGTAAAATGCTAGAAACGGTCATACGAGACAGACTCGTAAATCACTTAGAGGAAAATAACATACTTAAAGATACTCAACACGGCTTTCGTAAAAAACGTTCCTGTTTAACAAACCTCTTAGACTTCTTCCACGATATCCTCAACCTCTACGATGAGAGTAAAGCTGTAGATATTATATACCTTGATTTTCAAAAGGCCTTTGACAAAGTTCCCCACAAACGTTTACTGCTAAAACTAAAAGCGCATGGAATACAAGACGGTGTGTTGAAATGGATAGAAAATTGGCTCAACAACAGAAAGCAAAGAGTAGTCATAAACGGTAAGGCATCTAAATGGACCAATGTAAGTAGCGGGGTACCCCAGGGATCGGTACTAGGACCAATTCTCTTTCTAATTTACATCAACGACATAGATGAGGGTCTCACCTGCACAATCTCAAAATTTGCTGACGATACAAAAATTGCAAATAGCGTACTCTCAAAAGAACAAGTTGACGATATGCAACACAATCTAGATAAATTGTCATGTTGGGCCCAAATTTGGCAAATGAGTTTCAATGCGGATAAATGTAAAGTACTACATGTCGGATACCTAAATGAGAAAGCAAACTATTCGATGAATGGCACTCAGCTTAAGAATGTAAACAGAGAAACTGATCTGGGAGTAACAATATCGAGTAACCTAAAACCGAGTCAACAATGTTCAGAAGTTGTTAAGAAGGCAAACAAAATAATTGGCTTTATAGGCAGGTCATTTGAGCATAAATCCAAAGAAGTTATCCTAACCCTTTACAATTCCTTAGTCCGCCCTCTTCTGGAATACTGCGTTCAATCCTGGTGCCCTTATTACCAAAAAGATATAAACAAGCTAGAACGAGTTCAACGTAGAGTTACCAAAATGATACCTAGCTTAAAGAACAAACCATACGAAGAGCGTCTTAGAGAATTAAATCTATTTCCTTTAACCCAGCGCAGATTAAGAGGCGACTTAATTCAAGTGTTCAAAATCATCAAAGGCATCGACAATATGAACTGTAGTAAGTACTTCACTATCAACCAATCTAATTACACACGGGGAAACGGTTGCAAAATTATTGGTAAATCTTTTAACTCGCACGAATCTAAGAATTTCTTCTTCAATCGAGTTGTCAACTTGTGGAATGGGCTTCCCCGAAACGTTATAGACTGCAGCACCGTTGATTCATTTAAATTCCGCCTAGACAAATATCTCGCATCAAACCCGCGACTGACTGCGTTTGTAAATGAATAACTTTATCCTCCCCTCAGTTACTAACCCATATGTCCCCTACTAACTTCCTAGTCCTGCCACGTTAGTGGCAGGGCAGTAGTTCCCTTTCCAATGTTCCCTTACCCACTCTAAACCACTGTTTGGACACTTGATCCTCAGTGTTTTGGAGGACAAGCAGCCTAGAAGGGTCACTAGATCTGTTGTTGCTTGATTTCCTTTGTACTCCTTTGATATGGAAGGCTGAAGTGTATGGGGGGGGGGGGGGGAGGGGGGTGTTATCCGTCTTTAGTGATAACAGACACCCCCACCCCCCCCCCCCAACCCCCACCACCGCCCCGCCATCTCACTCTGATATGGAGGGCTGAAGTCACACCACCGATTTTTCCGTCACTGGCTATACAGGCAATTGTTGTACCGGTAGTCTGGCAGCTTCAAAATAATATTAGTTCCGTAAAAACTATAAACTAGCCGACATAATCTACCTTCGAGCTAGTTTCCGATTCCAATGCGAAAAAGACACTTTGTGTAGAGGGGGTTAGCCCTCTTTACTGATAACTGACAGCCCCCACCCCATCATCCCACTGTCTGGCTGTGATAAGAAAGGCCCCCAGTCACACACGAATATCTACTGGCAACTTGTAATCGGCAATATCTACTGGCAACTTGTAATCGGCAATATCATTCTAGCGAGATTTCGGGGGTGTACTTTTTGCGTTGGTATTTGCAACTAAATTGATTGTTAGACTAGCAACCTCGGCTGACATCTTATAAAACCTCTTATAAGCATCATATAAAAACTCTTATCAGAACAGAGATGCCGATAAAAAATGACTGAGAAACTGCTTGTGTAACTCCATCTTCAGGCCTATATTATCCGTGTCCAGTGAGTGAGTGGGCTGACCGGGTGAGATACAGTGCCCGTAGTACCGTTATAGAGGGTGGTGGAAGGTGTACAGTACCAGTACTAAGGTGATCGTTGTGTACAGTGACCGTAGCACCGTTATAGAGGGTGGTGGAAGGTGTACAGTACCGGTACTAAGGTGATCGTTGTGTACAGTGACCGTAGCACCGTTATAGAGGGTGGTGGAAGGTGTACAGTACTAAGGTGATCGTTGTGTACAGTGACCGTAGTACAAAACCTTTCGTTCCATTTCTTTGTCAATATTAAGACATTTCGTGCCATTTAGGTGTCGATTTTATCCTGGCGAGCGATAGCGAGCCTGTAGCTTAAGAGAAACCGGCCTTCGGCCGGCACATTTGTCTACCGAAAAATGTACAAATTTATCTTGAAGGAGGGTCTGGGGAGTGTTTTTTAAGCCTGATGGTGGTCTAGGGAGGAAACAAAAAAAAAAAAAAAAAAAAAAAAAAAATTAATAATAATATTTTTGGAGTAAGGGGTCGGGCGCAAGTTCGACTAGATAATAGTCCATCAGGCGCCTGGCCCGGGGGGACGATTAATATGAAGGGTGTGCCTGGAAGTGTGGTGGGAGGGCTTGTGGCTTTGGCTCCGCTGCATGTCTGCCTGCCGAGATCGGAACCTCTCCGGGTGGTCAGGGGCCGGGGGAGTGCTGGAGCGACCTTGGTAACCCTGGTCTCTGGGTCTTCTCCTGGGTGACCTGGATGTGTGTGAGTTTGTGTTTTTTATCTGTGTTTATTTTTTGTTTTATGTTGTTTTTGTGTTTTCCCTGTTCTTGCTCTGTCTTGAGTCGGCTACCCCCAAAATGGGGATTGGGCCTGAGCATATAGATAGAATAGATAATAGATAGAATAATAATAATAATAATAATAATAATAATAATAATAAATAAAACCGATAAAAGATGTCTGATAAACCGCTTGTGTAACTCCATCATCAGGCGTATATTATCCGTGTCCAGTGAGTGGGCTGACCGGGTGATAAGGATGCATAGTAACCCATAGTCGTGTACAGGACGGTTATAATATGGAAGGTGGTGTACGGTACTGAAACAGGGACGTACGCTCTTCAAGTACGTACACTGGTTACCTCGAGTCATATTATTAACCCCTTGAAGCTCTGACGCGTTTTAGCCGTTTTTTGGGGGCTATCATTAGACGATTTTATGCAGCTTAGGAAGGCTCTGTGGGTATTAAAAGAGGTAAAGACTAGCTCAACCAACCCTTTGACTTCCATATACCGTTACTAATCTGAATAAAATCGTCTAATAGTAGCCAGAAACAGAACAGCAACGCGTATTGGAGCTGGAGAGGGTTAAAAAGAATACACAACATCTTAAATAGCATTGCATTTCTTAGCATAATTCTAGAACATCATAAACCATCTTTGTCATATTTAAGGGGAGATCTCCACTTGAGGGACTTTTTTCTTGACCCCTTTCTCCCTCATGTCTAGCCCCATTGCTTTTGGGATTTAAAGACGTTTGCCCCATTAGTTTGGTGATTTTTAAGAATTTCCGCCTCATTCTGCCAATTTTAAGACCTTTCGTGCCATTTAGGTGTCGATTTTATCCTGGCGAGCGATAGCGAGCCTGTAATTTAAGAGTAATCGGCCTTCGGCCGGGACATTTTTCTACTGAAAAATGTACAAATTTATCTTGAAAGGGGGTAAAGGGGGTGACATTTTAAGATTGCTGGAGGAGTAGGAAACAAACTAGAAACCTCCCCTTAAGGGCAGGTTTTTAGTGTGTTTCCTAGACTTCCATTAAGCTTGAAATTACACCCCCTTTGATCCTCTTTCAAGGTAAATTTGTACATTTTTCGGTAGAAAAATGTCCCGACCGAAGGCCGGGTCCTCTTAAATTACAGGCTCGCTATCGCTCGCCAGGAAAAAAATCGACACCTAAATGGCACGAAAGGTCTTAAAAGTGACATAAACGGGGTGAAAGTTCTTAAAATCGTCAAACTAATGGGGCGCACGTCTTTAAATCCCAAAAGCAATGGGGCTATAGACATGAGGGAGAAAGGGGTCAAGAAAAAAGTCCCTCCAGTGGAGATCTCCCCTTAAATGTTCGTAATCCTCAATAGATGCAAAAGTTAATTTTTGTTATTAAATTAATATAACCTATATTTGATTAATTTCACCCCCCCCCACCCCCACCCCCCCAATTAAATTAATTAAAGTAGATAATTATGATGTGATCCAAAATACAGACATTGGAATCGAATTTATTTTAAATTGCGTCTATTACCCCTCTCCGACATATGACGCGATTTTGAGCCTATTGGGGATACTTTAAAGCCTTTGTTACCATCAGGGGTATTTAGAAACCTTTAGTTTAGTTACTTCAACCTCTGCAGTTGTCTTTGAGTTAGCTGTGTTGAGCCTATTGGGGATACTTTAAAGCCTTTGTTACCATCAGGGGTATTTATAAACCTTTAGTTTAGTTACTTCAACCTCTGCAGTTGTCTTTGAGTTAGCTGTGTTGAGCCTATTGGGGATACTTTAAAGCCTTTGTTACCATCAGGGGTATTTATAAACCTTTAGTTTAGTTACTTCAACCTCTGCAGTTGTCTTTGAGTTAGCTGTGTTGAGCCTATTGGGGATACTTTAAAGCCTTTGTTACCATCAGGGGTATTGATAAACCTTTAGTTTAGTTACTTCAACCTCTGCAGTTGTCTTTGAGTTAGCTGTGGGCAGAAAACTAATTTTGGAGAGGTAATTATAAGAGTGAGAGAACTCTATTTCTTATTGCTAATCTGGCAACCTCTGCGTCATAAATGCGTGAAAGGGTTAAGGGGGGAGATTTCCGACTTTTTTCTGGACCCCGTTTCTCCCTCATGTCTAGCCCCATTGCTTTTGAGATTTTAAGACGTTCGCCCCATTAGTTTGGCAATTTTAAGAACTTTCACCCCGTTTATGTCACTTTTAAGACCTTTCGTCCCATTTAGGTGTCGAATTTTTCCTGGCGAGCGATAGCGAGCCTGCAGTTTAAGAGGAATTGGCCTTCGGCCGGGACATTTTTCTACCGAAAAATTTACAAATTTATTTTGAAAGGGGGTCAAGGGGGTGTTATTTCAAGCTTGATGGAAGTCTAGGAAACACCCTAAAAACCTCCCCTTAAAGCGAAGAATTTATGTTCCAGTGTAACGCAGTATAGCACTTTTAAGGGGAGATCTCCACTCGAGGGATTTTTTTCTTGACCCCTTTCTCCCTCATGTTTAGCCCCATTGCTTTTGATATTATAAAATGTTTGCCCCATTAGTTTAGCGATTTTAAGAACTTTCATCCCATATTAAGACCTTTCGTGCCATTTAGGTGTCGATTTTATCCTGGCGAGCGATAGCGAGCCTGTAATTTAAGAGGAACCGGCCTTCGGCCGGGACATTTTTCTACCGAAAAATGTACAAATTTATCTTGAAAGGGACTCAAGGGGGTGTAATTTTAAGGTTGATGGAGGTCTAGGGAACAAACTAAATACCTGCCCTTAAGAAGAGGGTCTATTATAATTTCAAAATATTATTAACTTGTGACGTAGGGGTTTGTGGGTTACCGTACTGTTGTGGTTCTAACAGCTGTGTCTACGCTTCTTGGGAAGGTTAGTTAAAAGATGTGATCAGATAAGGTAATGGACTAATTAAGAAATATACCGGTATACACATGGTTACACATTGATGGTAACACCCAATTTCTGTCAATTCTAAGAACTATCGTGCCATTTAGGCGTCGATTTTTTCCTGGCGATAATGTCCATAATTGACAGATATGGGGTGAAAGTTCTTAAATTCGCCAAAGTAATGGGGCGAACGTCTTATAATATCAAAAGCAATGGAGCTAAACATGAGGGAGAGAGGGGTCAAGAAAAAAAAATCCCCTAAGTGGAAATCTCCCCTTAAAGAGATTATAAGCCTAAGAATTTACCTTTGAGAATTATATAATGTAAATTTTTTAATAAGAAGCATAGTTATTATCGGGTTGCGTATTTAACAAACAGTTTTCTATATTAATTACTGGACTTATTAACCCTTACCTTGCGGTGAGTTGCATAGGTAAGAATACCCACATTATCCCGCTATTTCCGATCAATACACGTCGCCCAAGTGCAATATCTGTAGCGCTGATCAAATTCACACAAGTCCCAATAAAAAGGTTTCTGCCCAAGCTAGCATGAACGGACTATAGTACTCACCGCTGAATGGATCACTTCACATTTTGTCTACCAGGTCGAAACTCGGGGGTTCTCCAGCGATAGCCTGAAAATACACAATATAACTGTAAATAAAGGAAACTCGGTTGTGAGGTTAAGGGGAGGTTTTTAGTGAGTTTCCTAGACTTCCATCAAGCTTGAAATTACACCCCCTTGACGCCATTTCAAGATAATTTTGTACATTTTTCGGTAGAAAAATGTCCCGGCCGAAGGCCGATTCCTCTTAAATTGCAGGCTCGCTATCGCTCGCCAGGAAAAAATCGACACCTAAATGGGACGAAAGGTCTTAAAAGTGACATAAATTGGGTGAAAGTTCTTAAAATCGCCAAACTAATGGGGCAAACGTCTTAAAATCTCAAAAGCAATGGGGCTAAACATGAGGGAGAAGGGGGTAAAGAAAAAATCCCTTAAGTGTAAATCTCCCCTTAACCCCTCCTCCCCGGTTGTCATTTTAAAATTACACCGCGGCAGATGGGCAGGAGCCCGGGTGTCATTTTAAAATCCGTAAGCTTGATAGCCTATTAAGCTTGGTTTGAAAGCCCTGCGCCGAACCGTATGTAAACACAGCCGGTCAGAGCGACGCGCACCTTCAAACACAAGAAGGAGAAGTCGGACTCTTGTTGTTATTGTTTTGGAAAACAAGAATTAGTGTTATTATTGTGAAGATATTGCTAAAATCGCGGCAAAATGCGCTCCACGGAAATCGTCATCACAACTGAACCAGTACACCTAGAGAGCTCTACTTAACCCCTTCAGACTCATATGACGCAGAGGTTGCCACCAGATTAGCAATAAGAAATAGAGTTCTCTCACTCTTATAAATACCTCTCCAAAATTAGTTTTCTGCCCGGAGCTAACTCAAAGACAACTGCAGAGGTTGAAGTAACTAAACTAAAGGTTTCTAAATACCCCTGATGGTAACAAAGGCTTTAAAGTATCCCCAATAGGCTCAACACAGCTAACTCAAAGACAACTGCAGAGGTTGAAGTAACTAAACTAAAGGTTTCTAAATACCCCTGATGGTAACAAAGGTTTTAAAGTATCCCCAATAGGCTCAACACAGCTAACTCAAAGACAACTGCAGAGGTTGAAGTAACTAAACTAAAGGTTTCTAAATACCGGTACCCCTGATGGTAACAAAGGTTTTAAAGTATCCCCAATAGGCTCAACACAGCTAACTCAAAGACAACTGCAGAGGTTGAAGTAACTAAACTAAAGGTTTCTAAATACCCCTGATGGTAACAAAGGCTTTAAAGTATCCCTAATAGGCTCAAAATTGCGTCATATGTCGGAGAGGGTTAAGATCAGTCTACAGATACGAAATAGGGCTACATTTTGAGATGCATGTGGATTCTCTAGCAGTTAAAACAACAAAGATAGGGCTAGGCCTATAACAACGTTTTTCGGTCGGATCGCCCGCCCGGGTCTCAATAATGTCCTTAGGATGGCGAGCCCGGGCAAGAAGGGTTAAAATGATGTAATCTATTTTTATTAAAGGGGGTCACCGTTTTTTTTTTTTTATCTTTCTGGCCTTTTCTCTCTTTCTCTGGTTTGTATTCATTCGGCCACATTCAGCCAACTGTTCCCGCTTATTCCCGTCCAGGTGTCGATTTCTTCCTGGCGAGCGATAGCGAGCCAGCATTGTATGGAGAAATCCAGCTTCGCCGGAGACATTTTTCTATCGAAAAATTTACAAATTTAGCTTGCTGTCAAAACAAAAATATATATGCTGGCTCGCTACCGCTCGCCAGGAAAATATTGACACCTGGATGGGGGTAAACGTCTTAAAACAGTTGGCTGAATGGGGTCGAATGGATACAAGCCAAAGAGAGAGGGAGAGAAAGATAAAAAAAAGCGAGGTGGGCTCCCTTAAGTTCACTCCAACACCAAACACCTCCCAAAGAAATGAATGAAAGCAAACATGTGATCCAACCGGGATTCGAACCTGGGTCACCACATAGCCTACACATTTTAAACACACTAACCATTACACCATCAAGGCAGTTATATTTTTAGGTATAGCACATGACTACCATTAATATCCATTTATTGAATACTGGACATTAATCTAATCATGTACAGTCGCGCTAATAAGTCATGTCCCAGCTGTCGTTACATTTGGCTCTCTCTGTGCTGTATTAATGTCTGTCAGATGTTGAATAGGGTGGTTAAGTGTAGGAATACGTTTGTATATTTCACTCAATATGAAGAAATGAAGTTAAGATATTGCTGATACCAATTATGGATCAATATATACTTGGTGCCGAGACATCACTTATGAGCGCGACTGCACTATACAAATATTAATTTACGATTTCATTGAATGTATAAAATAATATTCACACACTAAGAATAATTTGTAAGACTATTTCAATTATTGATTGATATGCTTACTACTGTACTATTAATACATTATTAATTATATATATATCTATCTATCTATCTATCTATCTATCTACTGGTATATACTCAGGCCCAATCCCCACTTTTCTTCCCTTTTTGTTTTGTTTTTTTTTTTTGGGGGGGGGGGGGAATGGCCGACTCAAGACAGAGCCCGGATAGGGACAACACAACAGGAAAGAATGAACGCAAACAAACAAAATACAAATTAATTATAATGTCGCAAGTCAACCTTCGAGACTGATAAATTGCTGTACGGTAGGTACCGGGTATTAAAACTAGCAAAGTATGTATGATTTATCATCGATGATGTAAAACAAACAATTAATTAATCACCCACCAAGGTAATTTAACTACCGGTATATAGTATTTCTCTCTCTCTCTCTCTCTCTCTCTCTCTCTCTCTCTCTCTCTCTATATATATATATATATATATATATATATATATATATATATATATATATATATATATAAAACTCCTACTTTATTAAGAGATGACTGCTATGATGACTATAATGAATGCTATGATGACTATGATAACTGCTATGATGACTATGGATTACTATGATGACTGCTATGATGTCTAT
Source organism: Lithodes maja (assembly GCA_037953745.1). NCBI lineage: Eukaryota > Metazoa > Arthropoda > Malacostraca > Decapoda > Lithodidae > Lithodes > Lithodes maja. The sequence goes on along the minus strand of JBAKBP010020959.1, from coordinate 28,522 downwards.
GATGACTGCTATGATGTCTATGATGACTGCTATGACGATTGCTGTGATGACTATGATGACTGCTGTGATGACTATGATGACTGCTATGACGAATATGATGACTGCTATGATGACTATGACGACTGTTATGATGACTATGATGACTATAATGATTCCTATGATGACTGCTATGATAACTATAATAACTGCTATAATGACTGCTATGCCTACTATAATAACTCCCATTCTATCAACAGATGTGTGGGATTATAGCCAATCGTAGATCAACCATATGTCTGTTCCTGAGTGCTATAATGCTACTGCTACTAGGGGCCACCTGTATACAACTATGGAACACCTCAGACTGCTATGACGACTATGACTGGGGCGACTACCGGTGCTCCCAGTACAATGCCAGGCTCGTAGGGGCGGCTGGGTTCTTTATGGGGCTAGGGGGTGAGTCTTATAGTAGGAAAACACTACTATGGGTTTCAGAGGCCGTGTGGCATCGTTTTTCGGGAATAACTTATTAACACACAGTTGGATCAGAATGACATTTTGACACAGCATTTTTCACACCTTCCCTAATTTTTGTCAATATAGTGCATTACCAAAAGTGTAGAAATAAGCCACTTGTCCCTGTGTCATGAGGTTAAAGTCGTACATTAATGACTAAGAAACGGACAAGGCTACCGTGGCTTACCTGTGAGAACCACCAAACCATTATTGCTCCTCCATCAAACACTGTAGTTATCAGCCACCACCCAACCCTATTATCGCCTTTAAATTCAAGTTATCAGTCAATATCAAGTATAAATATACAAAAATATATACTGTTTGTATATTTATACTTTACGTTAGGCTAGGTTAGGCTAGGTTAGGCTAGGTTAGGTTAGGTTAGGTTAGGTTAGGTTAAGTTAGTTTAGGTTAGGTTAGGTTAGGTTGTTAGGTTAGGTTAGGTTAGGTTAGGTTAGGTTAGGTAAGGTTGTTAGGTTAGGTTAGGTTAGGCTAGGTTAGGTTAGGTTAGGTTAGGTAAAGGTTGTTAGGTTAGGTTAGGTTAGGTTAATGTCTCTCTGAAACAATGTAAAATCCGTGTCACATCTAGATTGATAGACTTTTGTCAGAGGGGGCGGAATGCCCTTATAATCCATTTCCGCATATTGCCACCTATACCACACCACTTACCTCGTCGTACCTTCCTGTTAAATGCAATAATATATTTGTTTAGCTCGTATAGGTGCAATTATAGAAATCTACCCACAGTTCTACACAGGATCTTACCACCACTTCTTCCTTGGTGCATATCCTATCTGCCCACCAAATTTAGTGAGCATAGGTTAATAACGTTTTGAACTATCTTGTTTACAGACAGACAGACAGACAAACATACATACATACATAAGCTCCTCCAACTCCATTGGTAGAGGTAAATATAAATCTCCCAACACAGGCCGTGTCATATACCGATAATAATATAAACTTTGGTAAAAATTGAAGACAACCCGGACAGCTGGGATCTCATTGCTAATGGTAGTTTTGGGTTCCTATCATTCTATGCTTCATTGCTATATACTTTTTATCTACCGGAAAATATTTGTTTTCTTGGCTTTATTTTGATATTTTAGCATTAACCTAACCAAAAAACCTAACCTAACCTAACCAAAAAACCTAACCTAATAGCCCCCAAATACATTTAGGTTAGGTTAGGTTAGGTTTTTTGGTTAGGTTAATGCTAAAAAAATAAAAATAAAGCCAAGAAAAAAATAAATTCCGGTGGATAAAAAGTACCGTATATAGCAATGAAGCGGGTTGAAATAGGGGAGCTATCCCCCCCCCCAGGCAGCTTTCTAGGGCCTTTCCTAGCTGATGCTGAAGAGGATTGGGTTCTGGTCATGTGGTGATGGGCTGGCCTATCAGAGTGAGAACTGAGCGATCTCTGCCATACCCATAGCTTACTCTGACTGTTCCTTATATTTATATATTTTCTAGATCTCAAGTGACGGCGTCTCTTCCGTGGATCGACCTCCCAATCTACCAAGATTGGAAGCCAAAGCGTCACATTTTTCCCTTGCCCCTTAACTTTCTCTTCATAATTGCTGAGGGGCACAGGGCCCTGGGTGGGGCTTTGGTTTCCCGGGCGTTTCCGCGCCCTCCTCAGCTCCCCGCCATGGAGTGGCTTCGGTCACCCAGGCTTTATTGTGGTCGGCAGGGAGGGTACTGTGAGGGCGCTCGCTTATGGCCTTGGCCTTGCTCGGGGCCTTGGGGCTGTTCGGCCAGGCAGCTTGGGGAACAACAACAACAACATGATAGGAACCCAAAACTACCATTAGCAATGAGATCCCACCAGTCCGGATTGTCTTCAATTTTTACCTAAACTTTTGATGTTGTACGAGATGATATGACAACCCACTCACTATTAACTTCGGTGTACAATATGTCTAATAGAAGTGTTTCTTTACAGTGTTATTGTTGGGAGTGTCAGCCATATTGGTCTACAAGCTACAGACTAACAGAAAACTCTACCAACACTTAGACACGCCTTCCATTACTGTAGTCAAGGATTCCTGTTCCTAACGACAAGTGGAACGCTGGACTTTTTTAGATTAATTTTACAATAAATTATAAAATTATAATAGAGTCTTTTCTTTGGTGAGGGCCTGCCTGTGGTGGAGGACCATACCATACATGATATGTGGTTCATTAAGGGGAGGTATTTAGTTTGTTCCCTACGTTTACATCAAGCTTAAAATTACACCCCCTAGACCCCCTTTCAAGATAAATTTGTACATTTTTCGGTAGAAAAATTTCCCGGCCGGAGGCCGGTTCCTCTTAAATTACAGGCTCGCTATCGCTCGCCAGGATAAAATTGACACCTGAATGGCACGAAAGGTCTTAATATGGGGTGAAAGTTCTTAAAGTCGCTAAACTAATGGGGCAAACGTTTTATAATATCAAAAGCAAATGGGGCTAAACATGAGGGAGAAAGGGGTCAAGAAAAAACATCCTGAAGTGGAGATCTTCCCTTAAGTGAGATAGTTGGAAGCCTGTTAATTACTGGAGGCCCCTTTGATAAACTGAATACAATCGTCTAATAGTTGCCAGAATAAAGTTGAAGGGACGTCTCCGGTAGGGACGGGGTTAATTGTACAAAGGAGTACAAAGGAAATCAAGCAACAACAGATCTAGTGACCCTTCTAGGCTGCTTGTCCTCCAAAACACTGAGGATCAAGTGTCCAAACAGGGGTTTAGAGTGGGTAAGGGCACATTGGAAAGGGAACTACTGCACTGGAACTAATGTCCGTGGCAGGATTAGGAAGTTAGTAGGGGACAGATGGGTTAGCAACTGAGGGGGGGATAAAATAAAGTTATTCATTTACAAACGCAGTCAGTAAGGGGTTTGATGCAAGATATTTGTCTAGGCGGAGTTTAAATGAATCAACGGTGCTGCAGTCTATATCGTCTCGGGGAAGCCCATTCCACAAGTTGACAACTCGATTGAAGAAGATATTCTTAGATTAGTGAGAGTTAAAAGATTGTCCATCAACTCCTGCAGAAGGGGCCCTATGGTCAACCGCTAAGGTTGAAGTATTGATAATCTTCAAGGACACTACATCCGCCTTATGGTAACATTCAAGGAGACTACTGCAGGACTCTTCTTCTTCTTCTTACCTCTGACCGGGTATAGGCTATCCTAGTGTTTACTAGCCTATACCCCTTTGAAAGGACATTAGCCTAACCTAACAACCTTACCTAACCTAACCTAGTATTATAGGTGGGGCTGCCGCCCCCACACCCCCGCTTTGACTTAGATATTTGGTGTATTTGTCTGTGAAGTGGGTATTTTTCAATTTGTTGATAACGAAAATCCTCCATGCGGACTATATGGAGAAAAATATGACGAATCTATTGGTGCCTATTTTCCCTAATAAATTGTTTCTCATAACGTCGCACTAGTGTCCTTGAATATTATCCAGGAATTTCGTTATCGACACTTGAAAAAACCCGATTTCACAGAAAAATACACCAAAAATCTGTCAAAGATGTCAAATAGCGGGGGGGGGGGGGGGGGGGGGGGGAGGGCACCCATAATACTAGGATAGGTTAGGTTAGGGTAATGTCCTTTCAACGGGGTATAGGCTAGTAAACACTAGGATAGCCTATACCTGGTCAGAGGTAAGAAGAAGAAGAAGAGTCCGATGTAGTCTCCTTGAATGTTACCCATTTTTCACCACTACCGGTACTACAGAAGGCGCGGATGAGCCCAGAACGAAATGTAAGAAAAGGGTTCGGTTACGGCCTAGAGAAGAAATCGGAGTATATGCCTGTGTAAGTTCATGACATTTGGTTCAGTAATAACCGAGAATTAACATATTTTTAATAAGCTTGTTCTAACAACAAAGACAACAAGAACAACGACACGAGTTAACTCAAGAGGTCTCCACTTCACACGGACCTAAAAGTGTCACATTTGTCGTATTATTAATTATTATGATTATTATTTAAACGCTAATAATGTTACCTTTTGCTTCCATGTGTTTCTGCTGGTTGATATCTTCACCTCCACCCTCCACACTCACAGAGGCTACCAAACTGCCTCACATGTTCACTTTGGCATGTCGAACTCCATATTGCACAGGCCAGTTTGATCGGTGTCCCTGATCCGACTGCGTGATTTACACCAACGCCAAACGATCAAACGTTTCTCACACGAACAAAATAATCTGCGTAGTAATGTCAACAAAGCTATGTTCTATATCCTGGGATCGTGTTATCGAGGTTGACTGCTGGCAACCACTACTATTCTAGTGATGGTTTAAAACACATAGTCTGTCTATCTATCTATCTATATGCTCAGGCCCAATCCCCATTTTGGGGGTAGCCGACTCAAGACAGAGCAAGAACAGGGAAAACACATAGTGCAAGTAGAAAACACACTTAGGCACTGTAAATTGGTAAGATAGTCTCTTGCATATAAACTGTATAAATTATCACTCAGGTTCACAAGCTTCTCACAAAGAGTCAGTTAAGGGGAGGTCTCCACTAGAGCGATTTTTTTCTTGACCCCTTTCTCCCTCATGTTTAGCCCCATTGCTTTTGATATTATAAAATGTTTGCCCCATTAGTTTAGCGATTTTAAGAACTTTCACCCCATATTAAGACCTTTCGTGCCATTTAGGTGTCGATTTTATCCTGGCGAGCGATAGCGAGCCTGTAATTTAAGAGGAACCGGCCTTCGGCCGGGACATTTTTCTACCGAAAAATGTACAAATTTATCTTGAAAGGGACTCAAGGGGGTGTAATTTTAAGGTTGATGGAGGTCTAGGGAACAAACTAAATACCTCCCCTTAACACACATACCAAAGCCATTCCAACAGCTTCCTCTATCTACAACACCCCTTCTCTGCTATCTAGGCTACCTCCCACCAGTATGGTCCTAGTGTACTGTCTTGATGGCGTAATGGGTTTCCAAATGTAACACACACTTCACACGCCGGCTCGTGAATCGTTACTAAAGACGAGCTGCAAAACACACTGTGGCTAGGGATGGTTTGGGGGGATAACCAAGTGTGGGTATTATCACAAGGGTCATCTCTGCTTGCTTTACTATAGGTCCATCGCCTCTACAAGCAATTATCTACTTCCGGTTCAAGCGGTTACTCAATTAGTCTCACTCGCTATGGTCATGGTCCAGATATCTTCAATTTGAAAGGATTTCATTAACATTGATCACTTGTATAACTTATTCAGACTAGCTATGATATATTGGATTGCTAAATATTGAAGAAAATGTCCGTATACGAGGATGTATACAAGGTTATTAATCAAGTATTGTATTTAGCTACCATGACGAGTAAAATATTATTGAAGAGAGAAGTAATAATATTTGTGGCTCCCTTGTTACCAACTGGACTCCGACACGGACAGGAGTTACCATGTCATCATTAAGGGCAGGTATTTAGTTTGTTCCCTAGACTTCCATCAAGCTTAAAATAACACCCTCTTTCAAGATAAATTTGTACATTTTTCGGTAGAAAAATGTACCGCCCGAAGCCCGGTTTCTCTTTAACTACGGGCTCGCTATCGCTCGCAAGGGAAAAAATCGACACCTAAATGTCACGAAACGTCTTAAAATTGACAGAAATGGGGCGAAAGTTCTTAAAATCGTCGAACTAAAGGGGCGAACATCCTAGAATCTGGAAAGCAATGGGGCTAAACATGTGGGAGACAGGAGACTCCGGCACGGGAAGAGGTTGCCAGGTCTTCATTAACACTCTAGCTCCACCGACGCTCCTGGGGATTTGTGGGTATTATTTAAGGGGTTTGACTGTTATTACACGTTACGATAAGAACCCCTCCAGAACCCCCTTCAAGCTAAAACATAATACTCCTCCCAAGACTCTCCTCCAAGCTATAAAAAGGCCTCCCCAGATTTTCTTTCAAGTTGGCTCATTTCAGACACATCACCTTTCCGCCGGTCGCTGGTTACCTCACAGCAGTCACGCAGGGTTACCAAATAAAGTCTGCTAGATAGTAAATAATAGCCGAAAATCGCTAGAATAATGCTACAATCTCAAGAATATAACTTTAAAATAGCTCTAATCTTCAGAATACCGTAGAACTCATGTTGCTAGATGTACAAATTTGTCTCTAGATCGAAGTAAATACCTCTAGATCTAGCGGGAAAGTAGCTAAATTGGCAACACTACAAGATCTAGCGGGAAAGTAGCTAAATTGGCAATACTACAAGATCTAGCGGGAAAGTAGCTAAATTGGCAACACTACAAGACGGCACCAAACAATCCAGAAAGCACGCTGTTATGCGGACGACTTACGTCATCAATGACACGGCGTGACTGTCAGCCGTCACTGACCGCGGCGGCTGAATGGATAGCACGCTCACATGCGTTTTTTTTTTTACCTGGGTTCGATCCCATCCAAGGCGGACATAATTATATAGTGGGTGTGGTAGTATGTTTGACCTTGTTTCACATGCTCGCACCCAGTCGGGGTACACCTGGGAGACGTATACAGTCTAATAACGCACAATAAAGCCACTCCAACAGCTTCCTCTCTCTCCAACACACCTTCTCCCCTCTCAACACGCACACACACACACACACACAATAAAGCCACTCCAACAGCTTCCTCTCTCTCCAACACCCCTTCCTCCTCTCAACACGCACACACACACATAACAAAGCCACTCCAACAGCTTCCTCTCTCTCCATCACCCCTTCTCCCTCTCAACACGCACACACACACATAACAAAGCCACTCCAACAGCTTCCTCTCTCTCCAACACCCTTTCTCCCCTCTCAACACACACACACAATAAAGCCACTCCAACAGCTTCCTCTCTCTCCAACACCCTTTCTCCCCTCTCAACACACAACAATAAAGCCACTCCAACAGCTTCCTATCTCTCCCCAACACCCTTTCTCTCCTCTCAACACACACACACACAATAAAGCCACTCCAACAGCTTCCTCTCTCTCCAACACCCTTTCTCCCCTCTCACCACACACACACACACAATAAAGCCACTCCAACAGCGTCATCTCTCTCCAACACCCCTTCTCCCTCTCAACACACACACACACACACACACACACATAACAAAGCCACTCCAACAGCTTCCTCTCTCTCCAACACCCCTTCTCCCTGTCAACACGCACACACACACATAACAAAGCCACTCCAACAGCTTCCTCTCTCTCTCCAACACCCCTTCCCCTTCTCAACACACAAACACAATAAAGCCACTCCAACAGCTTCCTCTCTCTCTCCAACACCCCATCTCCCCTCTCAACACACACACAATAAAGCCACTCCAACAGCTTCCTCTCTCTCCAACACCCCTTCTCCCTCTCAACACGCGCACACACACACAACAAAGCCACTCCAACAGCTTCCTCTCTCTCCAACACCCCATCTCCCCTCTCAACACACACACACAATAAAGCCACTCCAACAGCTTCCTCTCTCTCTCAACACCCCTTCTCCTCTCTCAACACACACACACAATAAAGCCACTCCAACAGCTTCCTCTCTCTCCAACACCCCCTTCTCCCCTCTGAACACAGACACAATAAAGCCACTCCCACAGCTTCCTATCTCTCCCCAACACCCTTTCTCCCCTCTCAACACACACACACAACAAAGCCACTACAACAGCTTCCTCTCTCTCCAACACCCTTTCTCCTCTCTCAACACACACACACAATAAAGCCACTCCAACAGCGTCCTCTCTCTCCAACACCCCTTCTCCCTCTCAACACACACACACACACACACACACACACAATAAAGCCACTCCAACAGCTTCCCCTCTCTCCAACACCCTTTCTCCCCTCTCAACACACACACAATAAAGCCACTTCACCAGCTTCCTCTCTCTCCAACACCCCTTCTCCCTCTCAACACACACACACACACACACACATAACAAAGCCACTCCAACAGCTTCCTCTCTCTCCAACACCCCTTCTCACCTCTCAACACTCTCCGAAGAAGTAGCTACGAGGTGCCGTTGTAAAGGCTTATCCCTCAATACCTTCCCCTGACCTCCGACTGACCGTCGATGCATTAAGGGGCGTGACCTGCTTTTAAGGGGGGTGACCTGCTTTTAAGGGGCGTGACCTGCTTTTAAGGGGGGTGACCTGCTTTTAAGGGGGGTGACCTGCTTTTAAGGGGGGTGACCTGCTTTTAAGGGGGGTGACCTGCTTTTAAGGGGGGTGACCTGCTTTAAGGGGGGTGACCTGCTTTTAAGGGGGGTGACCTGCTTTTAAGGGGGGTGACCTGCTTTTAAGGGGGGTGACCTGCTTTTAATGGGGTTGACCTGCTTTTAAGGGGGTGACCTGCTTTAAGGGGGGTGACCTGCTTTTTGTTATTTCTGTCCTATTCTCTCTTTCTCTGGCTTGTATCCATTCGGCCCCATTCAGCCAACTATTTTAAGACGTTTATCCCCATCTAGGTGTCGATTTCTTCCTGGCGAGCGATAGCGAGCCAGCATTATATGAAGAAATCCGGCTTCGCCGGAGACATTTTTCTATCGAAAAATGTACAAATTTAGCCTGCTGTCAAACAAAAATAAAAAATATGCTGGCTCGCTACCGCTCACCAGTAAAAAATTGAAATCTGGATGGGGATAAACGTCTTAAAATAGTAGGCTGAATGGGGCCAAATGGATACAAGCCAGAGAAAGATAGAAAAGGACAGAACAAAAACAGGTCACCCCCCTTAAGGGGAGATCGGTCGCTTTGCTAGGGCCCCTTCTCCCTCATGTTTAGCCCCATTAGTTTTCAGATTTTAAGACGTTCGCCCCATTAGTCAGGCATTTTTTCAGACATTTTGCCTCATTTCTTTGTCAACACTTAAAACCCCTTGTGCCATTAAGGTGTCGATTTTTTCCTAGCGAGCGAAAACACACCTGTAATTTAGCGCGAATTGACCTTTGGCTGCCGAAAAATGTATAATTTATGTTGAAGAGGTGTCTTGGGGCTGTTGTGTTTTATTTTTTGTTAAAAGCTTGATAAAGGTCTAGGGAGCAATCTAAACACATATGTAGGATCATACAAGAAAATAAATATATATATATATATATATACAGTATATATATAAATGAAATAACCTCCGCTTAAGGGGAGATTTCCACTTGAGGGACTTATTTCTGGAACCCTTTCTCCCTCATGTTTAGCCCCATTGCTTTTGAGATAATAAGACGTTCGCCCCATTAGTTTGGCGATTTTAAGAACCCTCGCCCCATTTCTGTCAATTTTAAGACCATTTGTGCCATTTAGGTGTCTATTTTTTCCTAACGAGCGATAGCGAGCCTGTAATTTAAGGGGAACCGGCCTTCGGCCGGGACATTTTTCTACCGAAAAATGTACAAATTTATCTTGCAAGGGGGTCATGAGGGTGTAATTTCAAGCTTGATGGAAGTCTAGGGAACACACTAAACACCTCCCCTTAACCCTCTCACACTTACATTCTTACCCCTGTATCTTAAACAAATATGAATGAGGAAGATGGTGGACCAGAAAAACGACCCGTCCTCCCTTAAACTTAGTCTTTATTAATAGACACACAACATTATAAAGTTATATTCTATTGTCGTCTTTAACCCCTTCACACCATGACGTAATTATAAAGTTATGTTCTATTGTCGCCTTTAACCCCTTCACACCATGACGTAATTATAAAGTTATGCTCTATATTGTCGCCTTTAACCCCTTCACACCATGACGTAATTATAAAGTTATGCTCTATATTGTCGCCTTTAACCCCTTCACACCATGACGTAATTATAAAGTTATGTTCTATTGTCGCCTTTAACCCCTTCACACCATGACGTAATTATAAAGTTATGCTCTATATTGTCGCCTTTAACCCTTTCACACCATGACGTAATTATAAAGTTATGCTCTATATTGTCGCCTTTAACCCCTTCACGAAATCCATGACGTAACTTCCATCCTATTGTGGTTACCATTAGACGATTTTCTTTAGTTTGTAATCAACCTCTAGGACTCAAATGGGTAAATGGGATCTCAATAAACCCTCTTAATAACACAGGTCCTTTTTAAACGGCATGAAACCAACTAATGTTATCCAGAATCAACTGTAAAAAGGCGTCATTTTCTCTTAATCTCATAATTACCTCTCCAAAATTAGTGTTATGCCCACAGCTAACTCAAAGACAACTGCAGAGGTTGAAGTAACTAAACTAAAGGTTTCTAAATACCCCTGATGGTAACAAAGGCTTTAAAGTATCCCTAATAGGCTCAACACAGCTAACTCAAAGACAACTGCAGAGGTTGAAGTAACTAAACTAAAGGTTTCTAAATACCCCTGATGGTAACAAAGGCTTTAAAGTATCCCCAATAGGCTCAACACAGCTAACTCAAAGACAACTGCAGAGGTTGAAGTAACTAAACTAAAGGTTTCTAAATACCCCTGATGGTAACAAAGGCTTTAAAGTATCCCCAATAGGCTCAACACAGCTAACTCAAAGACAACTGCAGAGGTTGAAGTAACTAAACTAAAGGTTTCTAAATACCCCTGATGGTAACAAAGGCTTTAAAGTATCCCCAATAGGCTCAACACAGCTAACTCAAAGACAACTGCAGAGGTTGAAGTAACTAAATACCCCTGATGGTAACAAAGGCTTTAAAGTATCCCTAATAGGCTCAACACAGCTAACTCAAAGACAACTGCAGAGGTTGAAGTAACTAAACTAAAGGTTTCTAAATACCCCTGATGGTAACAAAGGCTTTAAAGTATCCCTAATAGGCTCAACACAGCTAACTCAAAGACAACTGCAGAGGTTGAAGTAACTAAACTAAAGGTTTATAAATACCCCTGATGGTAACAAAGGCTTTAAAGTATCCCCAATAGGCTCAACACAGCTAACTCAAAGACAACGGCAGAGGTTGAAGTAACTAAACTAAAGGTTTCTAAATACCCCTGATGGTAACAAAGGCTTTAAAGTATCCCCAATAGGCTCAACACAGCTAACTCAAAGACAACTGCAGAGGTTGAAGTAACTAAACTAAAGGTTTCTAAATACCCCTGATGGTAACAAAGGCTATAAAGTATCCCCAATAGGCTCAACACAGCTAACTCAAAGACAACTGCAGAGGTTGAAGTAACTAAACTAAAGGTTTCTAAATACCTCTGATGGTAACAAAGGCTTTAAAGTATCCCCAATAGGTTCAACACAGCTAACTCAAAGACATACCCATGATGGTCACAAAGGCTTATAAGTATTATAGAAAGGGCGCAAATCGCGTCCTGTGCGTGAAAGGGTTAAGGGGGCCCAATTAGTTTATTTACTCTCTCTCTCTCTTTCCCTGGTTTGTATCCATTCGACCCCATTCAGCTAATTACTGTTTTAAGGCATTTATCCCCATCCAAGTGTTGATTTTTTCCTGGCGAGTGGTAGCGAGCCAGTATATTAAAAACAAACATTTCTGACAGCAGGCTAAACTTGCACATTTCTCCATACAATACTGGCTTGCTATCGCTCGCCAGGAAAAAATCGACACCTGGATGGGGATAAACGTCTTAAAACAGTAGGCTGAATGGGGCCGAATGGATATAACCCAGAGAAAGTGGGAGAGAAAAAAAAAGCAGGTGACCCCCCTTAATAAATGGACAACACATCATTCAATAACTTTGGGGAGCACACAAGACCTACGTAGGAAAAAAAAAAAAAAAAAAAAAAACGCTAATGAAAAAGTCTATGGCCTGTTTTTTTTTTTTTATTGTATTTATTTATTTATTTTTTTTTTTTTTCCAGCTGACGGTAAATCACTGTCATAATATCAGCCGGTGAAGTTCTAATAGTGCTGTTGGTTAGGGTACGTCTGTTGGCTAGGGTACGGGGGTAGTGGTGCAGGGTACGTGGTGCTAGTGGTGGTTCTAATAGTGTTGTTGGCTAGGGTACGGCTGCTGGTTAGGGTACGGCTGTTGGTTAGGGTACGGCTGTTGGCTAGGGTACGGGGGTAGTGGTGCAGGGTACGTGGTGCTAGTGGTGGTTCTAATAGTGTTGTTGGCTAGGGTACGGCTGTTGGTTAGGGTATGGCTGTTGGCTAGGGTACGGGGGTAGTGGTGCAGGGTACGTGGTGCTAGTGGTGGTTCTAATAGTGTTGTTGGTTAGGGTACGGCTGTTGGCTAGGGTACGTAGGTAGTGATGCAGGGTACGTGGTGCTAGTGGTGGTTCTAATAGTGTTGTTGGCTAGGGTACGGCTGTTGCTGGGGATACTGTTGTTGTTGGTTAGGGTACGGCTGTTGGCTAGGGTATGGGGGTAGTGGTGCAGGGTACGTGGTGCTAGTGGTGGTTCTAATAGTGTTGTTGGCTAGGGTACGGCTGTTGCTGGGGATACTGTTGTTGTTGGTTAGGGTACGGCTGTTGGCTAGGGTACGGGGGTAGTGGTGCAGGGTACGTGGTGCTAGTGGTGGCTCTAATAGTGTTTGTTGGTTAGGGTACGGCTGTTGGCTAGGGTACGGGGGTAGTGGTGCAGGTTACATGGTGCTAGTGGTGGTACTAATAGTGTTGTTAGCTAGGGTATGGCTGTTGACTAGGGTACGGGGGTAGTGGTGCAGGGTACGTGGTGCTAGTGGTGGTTCTAATAGTGTTGTTGGCTAGGTAACGGCTGTTGGCTAGGGTACGGCGGTTGGTTAGGGTACGGCTGTTGGCTAGGGTACGGGGGTAATGGTGCAGGTTACGTGGTGTTAGTGGTGGTTCTAATAGTGTTGTTGGCTAGGTAATGGCTGTTGGTTAGGGTACGGCTGCTGACTAGCGTACGGCTGCTGACTAGGGTACGGCTGCTAGTTCTGGTGGTACGTGCAGTGTTAGTGGTGGTTTTAATGTTGCTGCTGACTAGGGTACGGCTGTTGCTGAGGATACTGTTGTTGTTGATTAGGGTACGGCTGTTGCTGGGGATACTGTTGTTGTTGGTTAGGGTACGGCTGCTGGTGGTACTGGGGTGGTGGTGGTGCAGAGTACATGGTGTTAGTGGTGGTAGTAACGACAGAAGGGGGGGAAGCCATGTAGCCCACAGGGTAGGATGCGGGCTGGAGTATCACAGGGGTTGGTCGGTGCGTGCCATTCTTGATCCGACTGTAAGTCACCACACTCCATGCCATACACAGAACTGGACGAAAATTTAAAAATAAATGAGTAAATCAATGGATAAACTAGAGAAAATACATGGATAAATAAATAGATAACTAATGGGTAAATACATGAGGAAATGGATTAACAAATGGGGAAATGGATAAATAAATGGGGACATGGATTAATAAATGGGGAAATGGATAAATAAATGGGAAATGAATCAATACATTGAGAAATGGATAAATAAATGGTTAAATAAATGGGTAAGTAAATGGATAAACAAATGGATAAGTAAATGGGTATATAAATAAATTAGAGAAAATACGTGGATAAATATATAGTTAAATAAATGGGGAAATGGATACATAAATTGATAAATATATGTAAAATGGATAAATAAATGTATAAATAAATGGATAAATGCATGGGCAAATTGGTCAATAAATGGGGAAATGTATGAATATATACCCCTGGGGGTAAGGGATTAGAATATGCCCCACGTGCCTTCTGCGTGTGTCATAAGAGGCGACTAAGGAGGTTGGGTCGGTGGGCTTGCGACCCCCACCTGTGAAAAATGCGTAGCAACGAAAAACGAGCGAACAGCCTCGGATGCGGACGGACCCTGTGTTGATGAACCCCGACCGACTATGGACAATCTTACGGACAATCTTAGAATAGGAACGTGGAATGTGAGAGGCATGAATGATGACACAAAAGAGAGAGAGAGGTCTTGGAAGTGTTAGTGAATGCCTGGCTGGATGTATGTGGAATGACGGAGACCAAATGGAGGGGTACAGATGTAAGAGAGTGGGAGTGTGGAATGGGTGTGTGTGCTGGAGTGAGTGAGGGAGCAGCGGGAGAAGGTGCGTGTTTGTTTGTAAGTAACAAATGGAAGGAGTGTGTAAGAGACTATGGGTCTGTGGGTTCAAGGATTGTGTGGGTGAGATTGAAAGTAGGAATACAAACGTAGGTGATTGTGTGTGTGTATGCTCCGACAGAGGATAAACTTGTGAGAAAGAAAGAGGAGTTCTGGGTGAATGTGGAGGCGTGCCTGGATAAGTTTGGCAAGAACGAAAGAATATTTCTGATTGGGGATATGAATGGGAAGGTGGGTGATAGGAACATTGATGGAGTGGTGGGAGGGTGGGGTGTACCGTCAGAGGTGAATGGGAATGGTAGTGCACTTGTGGACGTATGTGTGGGGAGGAGGCTGTAGATAGCCAACACCTTCTTCGGACACAGAATGATACACAGGTACACATGGAAAGTGGTGTGGACGATGAAGGATAAGGATAAGACAGTGGTGGAACGAAAGGCATTGATTGATTATATATGTGTGGATGAACGAATGAAGAAATCTGTGCTGGATGCTAGGGTGCATAGGGGTATTGGAGGGGGTCTGTCTGATCATTATGTAGTAGTAGCTAAAATTAGGATACAAAAGAAGTGGGTGAGGAGAGCTGGAGGGAGGCGAGAGGAAGGTGGAATGGTGAGGAGGGTGGAGAGGCTACAGGAGGAGGAAATCAAGGAAGAGTACAGGAGAGCAGTAGGAAGACGACTAGGTCGGTTCGACCTGGAAGATATGGAGGAAGTGGAGGAGATGAGCAAGGTGTTTAAGGAAGACATCTGTGCAGCATGTGAGGAGGTGTGTGGAGTAAGGAAAAGAAGGAGGGGAGTGAAAGGTACAGCATGGTGGACAGAGGAGGTAAAAATAGCTGTGGAAGACAAGAAGAAAGCGTATAGAGAGTGGTTGGGTAGTAGAGGGAATGAAGATTTGGAGAGGCAGAAACGAGCGAGGTACGTGGAGAGTAAGAGGGTGGTGAAGAGAGTAGTGAAGGAAAGTAAGAGAAGAGTAGATGAGGAATTTGGAAGGAATCTAAGTGTAAAATGGAGGGAGTGTAAGAAACTGTTCTGGAAAGAAGTCAAGAAAGTTAGGGAAGGTAGCAAGGGAAACAGTAAGGGTGTGAAAGATAAGAATGGGAGAATGCTCACCGAGAAGCAAGAGAGAGTCGAAAGATGGAGGGAGTACTTCAACGAGCTGCTAAATGTAAGGAATGAAGCGCCAGCAAACATAGTTGGATGGGGTATGGAAGAGAGAAGAAGAGAAGTAGTGGAGGAGGAGGTGGGGATCAGGAGGTCAGAAGTGTGGGAAACCATGAAAAGAGTGAAGTTGGGGAAAGCACCAGGAACAGATGGAGTGTGTGGGGAAATGTTGAGGTATGGTGGTGAGATAGTGATCGAATGGGTATGGAAAATGTGCAAACTAGCATGGGAGAAGGGAAGTGCACCTGATGACTGGAAGACTGGCATAATAGTCCCCCTATATAAGGGCAAAGGGGAAAGAGGAGTGTGTGGTAACCACCGAGGAATATGTCTTCTAAGCGTAGTAGGGAAGGTGTACAGTAGGGTAGTGGTTGAGAGAGTGAGAGTGAGAACGGAGAAATGGATAGGTGACGAGCAGGGAGGTTTTAGGAAGGGAAGAGAATGTGTAGATAAGATTTTTACCCTGAATAGTGTTGTGGAGAAATATCTGGAGAAGCAACAAAAGGTGTATGTTGCCTTTATGGACTTGGAGAAGAGTGGATACAGAAGGTATGTGGAAAGTACTTAAAATATACCGAGTAGATGGCAAGATGCTGAAAGCAGTGAAGAGCATGTATGAGGGTGCAAAGGCGGCAGTACGTGTGGAGAATGAGCAGTGCGAGTGCTTTGACCTGAATGTTGGGTTGAAACAGGGATGTGTGATGTGGTTGTTTACTGTATATATGGATGGATTCATGAAAGAAATACTAGGAAGAGCAGTAGATGTTGGTGTATCGCTGATAAGGGAGGGAAATGCGTGGAAGCTACCTATACTGCTGTTTGCTGATCATACAGTTCTGATGAGCGATAATTAATGGAAGTTGCAGGGTCTGGTAAATATGTTTGGAACAGTGTGCGAAAAACGGAATTTGAAGGTAAATGTGGGGAAGAGCAAGGTTATGGTCTTTGAAAGGGGTGAAGCCACAGAGTGTGAGGTGAAGTTGAATGGTCAGGCTATGGAGATTGTCAGCTCATTTAAGTATCTGGCCAGTGTGTTGAGTAAAGATGGGACTATGGATGAAGAAGTGCGGGAGAGGGTGCAACCGGGCAAGAGGGTTGTAGGAATGCTGAAAGAAGTAACAAGAACTAGGGTGGTCAGTATGGAAGTAAAGAAGTCTTGCATGACAGTGTGGTAATCCCGACACTGACTTACGTGTATCTTTCAAGAAGTGCGGTATGGGTATGCGTGGAACTTTTTAACACATGTGAACAATACTCGATACATGGGCGCACTGTGCCCCTGTACAAAGCAAGAGGCTGTGTGGCGGTTAAGGAACACATGGAGATTTATTTTTATTTTTTTTCTATATTCCATCTACTCCCTCTCGGGCATATGCTGATAGCCTTTACACTCTACCGCTGAACACGGTGAGGCCCGTGAGGTCTTGTTCCAGTCTAGGGAGTGAGACATGCGAAGCTTCACGGCTCGAAGCAACTCCATCTCTGAAGCTGATCCGCCTCTGTGCTTCACAGTCTCATCCCCCAGGCTCGGACCCTCACTCTCAGAATGCCACCTATTGAGCAATTAACTCACTAGGCATTGCCCCCCTGTAGCATATTTTTGAATATGGGAATATTCATACTATGCTATTTAATCAGGGAACAATGAGGGTATTTATTTGGCATTTCGGTGTGCTGTGGTAATGCACTGATACTAGGTACAGCACAAATTCCATCCCAATAATATACTTCCATTGACATATTGGGATTCGAACCCGGGTCCATTGGATTACCAGTCCAGTGGCAAGACCACTCCGCCACACCTTCCCTGAGCACACCTAACTTCTGGCAAGCTGTTTTAGCAATAGTGGAGATATGGTGTTTCCGAGAGAGATCAGAAAGAGACACCATGAATATTGATAGAGGACGAAGGGTTGATTTGTGTTTTGTTGAAGAGTATGTGATGGTCGTGTGGAAGATTGTGATGAGTAAATAGATGGGGAAATAGGGGTTTGGAAGCATTGAAAGTAACAAGATTATCTCTGCCCCAGTCAGAAATAGTTGATAGATCAGAAGATAGTCATGCTATCGCCTCCTCACGTAAGTTTTGGAGTGATTGCATGGTGTGATGTGTAGGAAACTACAGGTAGCGCCAATAAACTTGACAAAAATCGTGATCCCTGACCTCTTTGTAACTCGAAAGGGCCTAGAACAAATTGGCTGTAAATATCCACACTCATTTCCTGGTGGACTCATACCAAATGTTAGAAATGTCAGTCCGATTGCTTTAATTTATTTTGAGTTATAAGAAATTAAGGGATCAAGATTATTGTCAAGTTCGCTGACGCTACTTATAGTAGAAAAATATAAGGTAGCATCATCAGCATGTTAGTGGATAGGACTAAAGGTACAGTTGAGAACATCATTAATGAATATTAGAAAAAGAAGTGGAAATGGAACAGAACCCTGAGGAACACCAGAGCTGCTAGGCTGAGGAAGTGAACGATGGCCATCTACAACCGCAGCTATAGCATTGCCCGAAAGGAAATTAGAGATAAAGGCACAGATAGAGGGATAAAAGCTGAAGGAGGGTAGTTTAGAAATAAGATATTTGTGCCAGACTCTATCGAAGGCTTTCGATATATCTACCGTAATAGAAAAGGTCTCACCGAAGTCTCAAAAGAAGGATGACCTAGCAGTGGACTCCTTATGGCTGGCGACGATGATGACATCCTACTTGACATCTCTTTCTCTCACACACACATACACTTACCTCCCAGAATGATACACACAATCCCTGAGTACAATGTAAGACAATGTAAGACAACAACAACAACAACAATGTAAGATCTCTATTATATTTCAATTATGTACGATTAAGTACGACAGGTTGGGTAAGAGGTATCTTCACCAGGATTCGAACCCACTCACTCCAGGTATATTTGGGAGAGTCGGGCACCGTAACCACTCGGCCATGAGCGGATGGCCGAGTGGTTACGGTGCCCGACTCTCCCAAATATACCTGGAGTGAGTGGGTTCGAATCCTGGTGAGGATACCTCTTACCCAATCTCTATTATAGTAACAGTAGGTCCAGTCGTAGGGGTCGTACTTGTGGCAGATCCTATTAACCCTCTCACGCACATATGACGTAGAGGTTGCCAGATTAGCAATAAGAAATAGTGTTCTCTCACTCTTATAATTACCTCTCCAAAATTAGTTTTCTGCCCACAGCTAACTCAAAGACAACTGCAGAGGTTGAAGTAACTAAACTAAAGGTTTCTAAATACCTCTGATGGTAACAAAGGCTTTAAAGTATCCCTAATAGGCTCAAAATAGCGTCATATGTCGGAGAGGGTTAACAGCGATACCTGTAGCCACGGCGCCGCTGAGGAGGGTCATGAATCACAGCACACCCACCATCACTGGCACCTTCAGGGTCACGAAGGTCCCACAGGTCTGGCACCAGAAATATGGATCTGTAATAATTATTCTCTCTCTCTCTATCTCTCTCTAGCACTTACCTCCAAGAACAATGCACACGATCCCGCTATACAACATGATATTCTTGTGATATTGACAGTAGTATTGGTCGTATTAGTAGCGGTGGCACTGCCCGTTGTCAGCGATACCTGTGGTTACGGCGCCACTGATAGGGTTATCAGGCTCAGCACGCCCACGATCACTGCCACCTTCAGGGTCACGAAGGTCCCACACGTCTGGCGCCAAATATATGTATCTGTAATTCACACTCTCTCTCTCTCTCTCTCTCTCTCTCTCTCTCTCTCTCTAGCACTTACCTCCAAAAACGATGCACACGATCCCGCTATACAACATGACATCCCTTTGATAACAGTAGTTGTCGTAGTAATCGTGGCAGCTCCTGTTGTCAGCGATACCTGTGGTTATGGCGCCACTGATTAGGGTCATCAGGCCCAGCACGCCCACGGTCACTGCCACATTCATGGTCACAAAGGTCCCGCATGTCTGGCGCCAAATATAAGTAACTATACTATGGTGCAAAATATACGTAACTATACTATGGCGCCAAATATTTGTAACTTACTTATCCATCTCTCTCTTGCCCTTTGTCTTTCTCTGTCTCGGTGGTGTAATGGTTAGAGTGTTTAAGATCTGTATGTCCGATCCCTTATCTATCTATCTCTTTCCCTTCATCTTTTTCTGTCTTGGTGGTGTCATAATGGTTAGAGTGTTTAACCCTCGGCGAACGGCTATTTAAACCTTCGCGCGTTTGCTGGAACCGGTTGTTTCGTCGAATTCTCAGCATTTTGGCGTGCTTATGAATAGCCTAACGTAGGCTATATGTATATATATATCCAGCGGCAGTACTCGTTGTTATCTTGCGATGGGTAAAGACTAGACGTCTCTAGACCAAGTGGTTCAATTTTTATGGGGAAAATAAGTAGGTCAGTTATGGCCACCGGGAGCCTAGAAACCGTGTACACTCCCGATTTTTGTCATTTACCAATGCCCATATATCTGCAAATATATGGCCTAACCTAGTTTATATACATACCAGAGGCAGTAATATATGGCCTAACCTAGTTTATATACATACCAGAGGCAGTAATATATGGCCTAACCTAGTTTATATACATACCAGAGGCAGTAATATATGGCCTAACCTAGTTTATATACATACCAGAGGCAGTAATATATGGCCTAACCTAGTTTATATACATACCAGAGGCAGTAATATATGGCCTAACCTAGTTTATATACATACCAGAGGCAGTAATATATAACCTAGTTTATATACATACCAGAGGCAGTAATAGGTGTTATCTTGCAATTGGTTTAAACTAGAACAATGTACATTGATCGGTTATTGTGTGTGGTGGGAAATAAGACCGGCTGTTTTGTTGTGATACTGAGGACTGTTCGAATGCAGCGACGCAGTAGTTGCGGCCATGGTTAAGGTCTATTTACATTTGTTCAACAATTGATTATTGATTATGGATTATGGATTATGGATTATTTATTATGTAATAATATTGATCATATATATTATTGATTATTGATTACTGATTTATTTCACCATTGTAACCATTCCTAAGCCACTGTCGACTGCTTTTGTGCATCGTTTGGTACTCAGGAAAAGCATTACAAGCTTTCGTTAGGCCTGCATGCAAGCAGGAGTCACATGACTGACTGGCTATGTGTTCTTGTTCTTGTTGGTTATACGGACCACCCGCTAAGACAACAAAACTTTTTCTAGTGCGTTTTTTAGTGGTTTTAAGCCATGAAATAAGGCTAGGAAGTTATGTAGGCCACCTGTGTGTTGTGGAGAGAGCTTGCCACCCGGGCGAGGAGGGTTAAGAAATGTATGTGGTATCCCTTATCCGTCTCTTTCTCTGTCTTGGTGGTGTAATGGTTAGAGTGTTTAAGATCTGTATGTGGTATCCCAGGTTGAAATCCCTCTTTCCCTCTGTTTTTCTCTGTTTAGGTTGGGTCATAATGGTTAGAGCAAGGGTTCCCAACCTGGGGACATTTGCACTCCTCAGGGGGTACATAGGGGTCTGAGAGAATAACCATAGTGTACAAAACATGGTGTTCTAAGGGTGGACCGCCAGCCTTACACTACGCGGACCCTCGCAATCATGTTCCCGTCTATTTTGACTGCCGTGGGATACAATAATAGGGCGCCCCTCATCCCACATGACTTATTGTCATCATCATAATCTTATATATTGCCAGCAGGGGTCAAATAACAGAAAAAATATACGGGAACTTAACCACTTAACCGCGAGCGATCGACCTATGTAAACATGACGACCATCGGACCATACACCTGGATACTACATCCTTCCCTTAAAATTATATCAGTGAGGTGACTATTCAATTTTGTTCACTATTATGTGACTTCCTGCGGCCCATAATCTGTATTGGACGTGATACAATCAGGTATGTATACCAACTCGAGACAGCGGCAGTACCGCCCGATAATGTATAATGTCCGAGTATGTCACAGATCAAAATATTTTATAAAGTCACTGAGTTCAGTTTATTGATAATATCAATACTAAGATCCCTATGCAGTCTACACATGCATATTTCATAATAAAATAATATAAAATTAACATAATTTTATCCATGTTAATCCTAAATTGTTAGGGGTACATGGGTACCTATCAGAATGCCCAAGTGGTACAGAGGAACAAAAAGGTTGGGAACCCCTGGGTTAGAGGGTTTAAGATCTCTATGTGGTGTCTCTATCTCCCTCTCTCTCTCTCTCTCTCTCTCTCTGCTATCCTATCCTTCCACTTTCTCTTAGGGTTGCTATCTTTACTAGGATTAAGTTCTGGCCACCTCGCAAGGATCGTAGGATCTGTGTGGCCAGTGTATTTGCGTAAATCTATGCAAATATATGCAAATCTCTCTCTCTCTGAATCAAAGTACATGAATGAATCAATATGTTGCGTAAAGCCGGTATCACACGAGCGCTTTATCCTCAACACTGGTCTGGCAGCTTATGAGGTCAACATTTTAATTAATATTTCGGTTACCTAATTTTCATCTCCCATCAGTCTACTGTAGTTTCCCCTGCCGGTGCAAAATATTCCAGAAATGTTGCCAGAAAATTGTTGATCATCGAATGTTGACTATAAAAGCTCTCGTGTGATACCGGCTTAATATAAGGGGAGGTTTCTAGTTTGTTTCCTACTCCTCCAGCAATCTTAAAATTTCACCCCCTTGACCCCCTTTCAAGATAAATTTGTACATTTTTCGGTAGAAAAATGTCCCGGCCGAAGGCCGATTACACTTAAATTACAGGCTCGCTATCGCTCGCCTGGATCAAATCGACACCAAAATGGCACTAAAGGTCTTAAAATTGACAGAATGGGGCGGAAATTCTTAAACATCACCAAACTAATGGGGCAAACGTCTTAAAATCTCAAAAGCAATTGGGCTAAACATGAGGTCAAGAAAAAACTCCCTCAAGTGGAAATCTCCCCTTAACCCGTTCCGTACCGGTGATGTCTTTTTCATTTTATTCTGGTTATCTTTAAACGACTCTGTGCCGTTGACAGAGAGTTTGTGGGAGTAAAAAGGGTTAAGGGGAGATCTCCACTTGAGGGACTTTTTTCTTGGCCCCTTTCTCCCTCATGTTTAGCCCCATTGCTGTTGATGTTATAAAACGTTTGCCCCATTAGTTTAGCGATTTTGAGAACTTTCACCCCATATTAAGACCTTTCGTGCAATTCAGGTGTCGATTTTATCCTGGCGAGCGATAGCGAGCCTGTAATTTAAGAGGAACCGGCCTTTGGCCGGGACAGTTTTCTACCGAAAAATGTACAAATTTATCTTGAAAGGGACTCAAGGGGGTGTCATTTTAAGCTTGATGGAGGTCTAGGGAACAAACTAAATACCTCCCCTTAAGTGAGATCGTTCAAAGCCTGGTAATAATTGCTGGAGGTCCTTTTTAAGTTGAATAACATCCGTCTAATTAATACCAGCCAGAATAAATTAAAAAGACGTCACCGGTACAGAAGGGGTTAAGGGGAGGTGGGTCGGTTTTCTGGACACCTTTCTCCCTCATGTTTAGCCCCATTACTATTCAGATTTTAAGACGTTCGGCCCATTAGTTTGGCAATTTTGAGACTTTTCACCCCATTTCTTTGTCAATATTAGGACCTTTCGTGCCATTTAGGTGTCGATTTTTTCCAGGCGAGCGATAGCGAGCCTGCAAATTTTAAGAGGAACCGGCCTTCGGGCGGGACATTTTTCTACCGAAAAATGACACAAATTTATCTTGAAGTGGGGCCTAGGTTTTTTTTTCTAAGCTTGATGGAGGTCTAGGGAGGAAACTAAGAACATATATGGATAAATGAATTAACAGATCAAACAAACGGCCAGCCTCCCCTTAAGGGGGAGTATTTAGTTTCTTCCCTAGACCTCCATCAAGCTTAAAATTACACCCCCTAGACCCCCCTTCAATTACACCCCCTAGACCCCCCTTCAATTACACCCCCTAGACCCCCTTCAATTACACCCCCTAGACCCCCCTTCAATTACACCCCCTAGACCCCCCTTCAAGATAAATTTTTACATTCTTCAGTAGAAAAATGTCCCGGCCGAAGGCCGGCTCCTCTCAAATTACAGGCTCGCTATCGCTCGCCAGGAAAAAATCGACACCTAAATGGCACGAAAGTTCTTAAAATTGACAGAAATGGGGTGAATGTTCTTAAAATCGCCAAACTAATGGGGCGAGCGTCTTAAAATCTAAAAAGCGATGGGGCTAAATATGAGAGAGAAAGAGGTCCAGAAAAAAATCCCTCAAGTGGAAATCTCTCTCCCCATAAACGCCTCACACCGGCCGACCTACAGTACAAGTGGGCGACCTTCTCTGGACCAATGTACAGGGGCCCATATAAGGCATGTTCCTCGTCGCGATCTTAGGTGTGAAAGTATTATGTTATGAATTAATTGCGAGAGTTGGTTTCTTTGTATTTATCACTCGACTAATCAGATGAATTAAGGGGAGATATCCACTTGAGGGATTTTTTTCTGGACCCCTTTCTCTCTCATGTTTAACTCCACTGCTATTGAGATTTTAAGACGTTCGTCCCATTAATTTGGCGATTTTAAGAACTTTCGCCCCATTTCTGTCAAGTTTTAGAAATTTCGTGCCTTTTAGGTGTCGATTTTTTCCTGGCGAGCGATAGCGAGCCTGCAATGTAAGAGGAAACGGCCTTCGGCCGGGACATTTTTCTACCGAAAAATGTACAAATTTATCTTGAAGGGGGTCTATGGAGTGTAATTTTTAAGCTTGATGAAGGTGTAGGGTACAAACTAAATACCTCCCCTTAACCGCTGCATAACAAACTACACACTCGTAATTCAATCATGGGCATTATAGTTCCATGTATGAGATCACGGAGAGGACCAGAACTTATGTGGGTAACTGTACGGTACACTCGAGGAGGAAAAAAACAATCTTTAAACCAACGCTCTAAGCATTCTGGAAGTGGGCTAAAACCTTGTGATAATACCGTAGAGGCGTATGTTTATCCCGGTTCATTCCGTTCACATGAATATATATTCGGCTCACCAGTGTAAAGATGTTTTTTTTTTTTTTTTTTTTTTTTTTTTGCCCGAGTGTACAGCTTATTATAACCACTCATCCAGGAAATGGTCCCTGTGTTGATAGTAACCTACCACAACTCCTCGTGTCATGGTTGTCCTCGTTGATGGTGATCCAGACCAAGAAGAAGAAGAAGAAGATTCGGTGATGTAGTCTAGATGACCTCAGCTCTCTGTAAACAATAGATAACTATAGTCTATATACTATTAATAAACAACCTAACAAACAATAGATAACTATAGTCTATATACTATTAATAAACAACCTAACAAACAATAGATAACTATAGTCTATATACTATTAATAAACAACCTAACAAACAATAGATAACTATAGTCTATATACTATTAATAAACAACCTAACAAACAATAGATAACTATAGTCTATATACTATTAATAAACAATAGATAACTATAGTCTATATACTATTAATAAACAAAAGATAACTATAGTCTATATACTATTAATAAACAATAGATAACTATAGTCTATATACTATTAATAAACAACCTAACAAACAATAGATAACTATAGTCTATATACTATTAATAAACAATAGATAACTATAGTCTATATACTATTAATAAACAATAGATAACTATAGTCTATATACTATTAATAAACAATAGATAACTATAGTCTATATACTATTAATAAACAACCTAACAAACACAATCTACAACACAAACATGCACAACAATAAAAGAAGGTGGGTGGAATGGACTACCAAGTGCTATAGTGGGATTAAAAACGATAGGGAGCTTTAAGATAAAATTGGATAAGCATATGGACGAGAAGGGTTGGGTGTGAAGGGGGATCAGCAGGGTTGGGCCAATCAGCGCTCTGCAGACCCCCGTAATCCTGCGTTAATCTCTAACCGTTTTGGTAAGATGATCCTCAGGGTATTAGAGTGTTGAGCCTATAATTGGGCTTTGTAATTGGGGTTGTGTGGGACAGGGATCTGCCTTGCTTAGGCCAATCGGCTTTCTGCAGACTCCCATTTTCTTATGTTCTTCTTATGTTCTTATGTTAATACAAAAGAGTGGCTGGCCAACTACCTAGCAGGCAGATGTGTACATGTATCATATGAAGGTCAGTCATCTAACATCAGAAACTTCACAAACGGTGTCCCACAAGGAACCGTCCTGTCGCCCGCACTCTTCAATCTATACATGCATAGACCCCTTTACATATGTAGAGGAGTCGATGATACATGCATGATATACCGACACCCCAAGCACCCCAAATAAATATAGCTTCTTAGGCAGACCACATAACACTCACATGCACACACCAAGACCCAGACACAGCAACACACCTCCTTCAACCCCTATCTCAACACACTACATGACTGGTGCATTACAAACAGACTCAAATTAGCCCCAGTCAAATCCACCGCAACCCTCCTCACAAGCTGAACAGCCTAATACAAATACACCCGCAACTCACAATAAACAACATCCCTCTAACATACACACATGCACCCATAACCCTAGGAGTAACATATGAGACTCTAATGACATTCAAACAACATATTACAAACATACACACATGCACCCATAACCCTAGGAGTAACATATGAGACTCTAATGACATTCAAACAACATATTACAAACATAAACAATATAAACTGACACCCAGACTTAACACCCTCAGGTCACTTGCCCACACAAAATTTGGACACAACAAAGAAACTACCACCACAGTTTACAAACAATACATAAGATCAGTGATGGAATACGCAAGCCCTGCCTGGGCTTCTAACCTAGCTGAAACACATCACAAGACCTTGCAGACTATTCAAAACAAAGCCCTAAGAATCATCACAGGCTGCACAGCTACTACACCTACAGATCACCTACATCAAGAAACCAAAGTCCTCAAAGTCAAAGACCACCTGGACATGAGAGGCACTCAATTCCTGGCAGCAGCCTCCACGAACCAACACCACCCACTACACTACATGGCAACACACCCACAGGCGCCAGGGAATATCAAAACAACACCCAGCACACGGTATCACACACAAATACTGTCTTCTCTCCCTCCCTGTCCACCCCAAACCTGCTTCCAGATGCACATCCATACTCATATCTCTCGCTGCTCCATCCAATCACTCATAGACAACACGCAGCTGCAGGCACGACCTCCCGAAATCCATCCTCACCATTTGTCCTTAAAAGTATTGTAAGGAAGTTTGAGAGAATGTTTGTAGGATACTGTACATACACACACACATAATAATATGCACAGTACTGCATATATGGAGTACATTTTTTTTTTTTTTTTTTTTTTCTATATTCCAACTTACTTCCTCTCGGGCATAGGCTGAGAGCCTTAACATTCACCGCTTTACAATGAACAGTGAAGCCTGTGAGGTCTTGTTCCAGTCTAGGGAGTGAGCCATGTGAAGCACGTAGAGTACAACGAGCACCTGCCATCTTGCCTTCACATGAGGCACGGTGCTCACTCATGGCCCGAAACGACCCCATCTCTGAAGCCACCTCGTTCCCGTGCTTCACTGTCTCACCCCCTACACTCGGACTCTCACACTTACACATACACAACGCCACCTGTTGAGCAGATAACTCACCAGGCATTGCACCCCTATAGCATATTTTGAATATGGGAATATTCATACAGTGCTCTTTAATCAGGGAACAATGAGGGTATTTTATTGACGTTTCGGTGGGCTTGTGGTAATGCACTGATACTAGGTACAGCACAAATTCCATCCCGATAATATCTTCCCATTGATACATCGAGATTTGAACCCGGGACCTTTGGATTACCAGTCCCGTGGCAAGACCACTCCACCACACCTCCCCTGTCACACGTCCAACGTCCAACAGCATCAGCCGACGTCCAAAGCCGCCAAGGTCGGTAAAGACGCAACTTAATTAGGGGGAGGCAGACCATTTTTTTGGTCTATTAATTCATGTATTCATATATTTTTTTAGTTTCCTCCCTAGACCTCCATCAAGCTTAGAAAAACACCCCCTAGACCTCCATCAAGCTTAGACAAACACCCCCTAGACCTCCATCAAGCTTAGAAAAACACCCCCTAGACCTCCATCAAGCTTAGAAAAACACCCCCTAGACCTCCATCAAGCTTAGAAAAACACCCCCTAGACCTCCATCAAGCTTAGAAAAACACCCCCTAGACCTCCATCAAGCTTAGAAAAACACCCCCTAGACCTCCATCAAGCTTAGAAAAACACCCCCTAGACCTCCATCAAGCTTAGAAAAACACCCCCTAGACCTCCATCAAGCTTAGAAAAACACCCCCTAGACCTCCATCAAGCTTAGAAAAACACCCCCTAGACCTCCATCAAGCTTAGAAAAACACCCCCTAGACCTCCATCAAGCTTAGAAAAACACCCCCTAGACCTCCATCAAGCTTAGAAAAACACCCCCTAGACCTCCATCAAGCTTAGAAAAACACCCCCTAGACCTCCATCAAGCTTAGAAAAACACCCCCTAGACCTCCATCAAGCTTAGAAAAACACCCCCTAGACCTCCATCAAGCTTAGAAAAACACCCCCTAGACCTCCATCAAGCTTAGAAAAACACCCCCTAGACCTCCATCAAGCTTAGAAAAACACCCCCTAGACCTCCATCAAGCTTAGAAAAACACCCCCTAGACCTCCATCAAGCTTAGAAAAACACCCCCTAGACCTCCATCAAGCTTAGAAAAACACCCCCTAGACCTCCATCAAGCTTAGAAAAACACCCCCTAGACCTCCATCAAGCTTAGAAAAACACCCCCTAGACCTCCATCAAGCTTAGAAAAAC
>JBAKBP010020958.1:0-41577 GCA_037953745.1 Lithodes maja | reverse complement strand
GTGCCCGGTCGTAACACTCTGCATAATCAGCTTCATGCTGGCCAGTTGTATTGTGCGTTAAGGTCTTATATAACCCATGTATGTTAGTTGTTAAGATAAGTTGATCACGAAGCATTGGTTGGCATTCATATTGTTCAGTACCGCTTCCTATAATTATTAGTGTTCTGCTGGATTAGATAATGCTAGACTAGGAGTCTGATACTATAAGGTATTGTTTCCGATGGGTGCTGGCTTTAGTTAAAAGCTGCACGACATACCTGAGAACTGGAGTTGATTGGGTAAATTCTAGTCTGTGTGCCATTGAGAGTAGAGCATGCACGAATGAGGGCTTTTTGCCTATACCATTCTGCACTGTTCTAAGCTCGTTGTTTGTCTTTGAGGTACGCCAGGAGAACGCTTAATACTTCGGTATCAGGGGCCGGGGGAGTGCTGGAGCGACCTTGGTAACCCTGGTCTCTGGGTCTTCTCCTGGGTGACCTGGATGTGTGTGAGTTTGTGTTTTTTATCTGTGTTTATTTTTTGTTTTATGTTGTTTTTGTGTTTTCCCTGTTCTTGCTCTGTCTTGAGTCGGCTACCCCCAAAATGGGGATTGGGCCTGAGCATATAGATAGATAGATAGATAGATTAAGGTTTCTCAAGAGAGCTACCCTTCATTATAACGTAATACTTGACGCACAGACTTGAGATTTGCACTAGGCTATGCGGCATGCCATGCGCACCAGTATCTCGTATCATTGACTCTAGCTAGACTTTATCAGTCATAGTAGACATTAAGTATATTAACCCAATTACTCTTATTATGCATACCCGTTTATGATTACACAAGCATTTCGTAGCCTAGTTTGATGTATTGAGACACAAACGACTTAGGCTCTTTTTGTTGATAGGAATACTGCATTGTCGTGGCGATTATTATTAGTGTTGTAGCGTTTAGGATATTCTTGGTCCCGACTGCATTATATATCCTGCCTTTTTGTGAGCATAGCCTGCTCGAGCATTGTTCCGCTGCCAGCCTTTTTGGGGTTCCATTTCCGATTCGAGCATCTTGATAGCATCTAATTTAAAGAAGATTCCTTGTTGGTGGTGAAGGATTTTAGTGCACTTTCTTTCATGCAGTAGTGCCTGGCATTTATTGATTAAAGTAACGTAAGCTGTAACTTCTCTTACCACCTTACTTTGCATACCATAACCAAGCACCTTCGGTTATAGGTAGTAATAGGCTGTTTTCACATAACATTAAGCCTAGAGTAGACGCACATTTATTGAGTTTAATAACCTATTATTGCATATAGAACTCTGGAGAGTATTTGTGTTCTTTGTTCACTGGGAATATACATCAGAGGTTGGATCTAGCGCTTTCCGTTGTAGCATTTATGCCATTACTAGTCCAATGAATAAGAGCCCTGATATATTTAAACCTCAGTCGTAACAATAGATAACTACACTTCTGCTTCAAGCTTACTAGTTTATATCACATAAACAAATCTCATGGTGGATTGACATTTATGTGGCCAACTGAACAATACAAAACTATGAACAAATAAATAGCCTATATACATAAATGAATAAATAATTAATAATAATATTAACAATAACAACAACAACAACAACAACAACAACAACAACAATAATAATAATAATAATAA
Organism: Lithodes maja; assembly: GCA_037953745.1. Taxonomy (NCBI): domain Eukaryota; kingdom Metazoa; phylum Arthropoda; class Malacostraca; order Decapoda; family Lithodidae; genus Lithodes; species Lithodes maja. The sequence continues at coordinate 39,931 of JBAKBP010020958.1, read as the reverse complement.
TAATAATAATAATAATTAAAGTTGCAAGCAATGTTGTCCGAGGTTCGACGGTTTTGCAAAGCAGGGTATTGTGTTGGATACAAATGCTGTGTCACAGCTATCAAAAGATCATTTAACTTATCGGGCATGGAGAAACTACAGAAGGAGCAGATTGTGCAAACAACAAGAGCGAGAGAGGGAGAGATTGGCTGTAAAAGGGATCTGCCTCTATCCGTTTAGTAACAGAGTTGTAGATATGTGGAATAGGCTACCGAGTGCTATAATGGGATCAAGAACAATAGAGCTTCAACTTAAAATTAGATAGAACGAGATTGGTTGGGTGTGAAAGGGATCTGCCATGTGTAGGTCAATCGGCTCTGGAGACTCCCGTTTACTTATTTTCTCATTTGTGAAGGAGAGAGGGAGTATGGCGAGAGAATAGGATGTCATAAACGTAAGGAAGATAGCGATAAATATGAGAGAGAGAGCGTGGGATGGGTTGGGTGTGAAAGGGATCTGACATGTGTGGGCCAATCGGCTCTCTGCAGACTCCGGTTTTCTTATGTTCTCATTTGCGAGAGAGAGAGAGACTAGGTCACTAGGATGTCATAAATGAAAGGAAGACAGAGATAAATGAGAGAGAGTTTTTATGAGATGGGTTGGGTGTGAAAAGGATCTGTCTTGTGTGGGCCAATTGGCTCTCTACAAACTCCCATTTTCTTATGTTCCTATTTCTTACAATTGTGTTTTGGTTGCAGGTATATGATAACATGGGTGTATAGTAAGTAGTGTAAATAACAGGTAACGTTTATGAGATGGGTTGAGTGTGAAAGGGACCTGCCTCATGTGGGCCACTTGGCTCTCTACAGACTCCCATTTTCATCTTGGTTGCATGTGTAAGGGATCTGCCTCATTTGTACCGGTGTGTAAACAAACAAGAGCGAGAGAGAAAAAGATTGGCTGTGTAAGGGATCTGCCTCTATTCGCTTGGTAAAAGAGTTGTAGATATGTGGAATAGGCTACCAAGTGCTATAGTGGGATCAATGACAATAGAGCTGCAACATAAAATTTGATAAGACGAGATGGATTGGGTGTGAAAGGGATCTGCCGTGTGTGGGCCAATCGGCTCTCTGCAGACTCCCATTTTCATCTTGGTAGCATGTGTAAGGATCTGCCTCCTTTGTACCAGTGTACAAATAAGAGAGAGAGATTGGCTGTGTAAGGGATCTGCCTCTCGTAACAGAGTCGTAGATATGTGAAATAGGCTACCTAGTGCTATAGTGGGATCAAGAACAATAGAGAATTTCAAGTTAAAATCAGAGTCATATGGACGAAATGGGTTAGATGTGAAAGGGATCTGCCTTTTGTGGGCCACTTGTGTCTCTGCAGATTCCCATGTTCATCATATGTAAGGAATCTGCCTCATTTGTACCGGTATGCATCAATCGAGTTACAGAGAGAGACGGGTGTGTAAGGGATCTGCCTCTATTCGTTTAGTAACAGAGTTGTAGATATGTGGAATAGGCTACCAAGTCCTATAGCCAATCGCCTCTCTGCAGACTCCTGTTTATTTATGTTCTCATTTGTGAGAGAGAGAGCGAGGTTCCCTATTTCTTGTTCTCATGCACTAGTACAGTAAGTCGTAATCGTATGGAAGACAGCGATAAATAAGAGAGAGAGAGAGAGAGAGAGAGAGAGAGAGAGAGAGAGAGAGAGAGAGAGAGAGAGATAACTAATGCGTAGCCTATAGCAACACTCAAACAAACACACATAGCTACACAAGACCATCACACAAGCACGCCTATCTAGCGACGAACTGTCCTGTTTACATATCATACACACTCATCGCCAATGATTATGCTCTGAGGTTTGTATTTGCTTATCTTATCCTGTGTATAAATGTAACCCTTCCACATGTTTTTATTAAATAATGACAATAAACAGGATTCATGATTTAAATACAAGGCTAGATATTTATCGGAAGTACGTATTTACCTTCGGAAAGCTAAAATATAATGTTTACACATATGGGATAGGGAGGAGGGAGGGAGGTATAAGGGGTGGACCGATGGAAGGGAAGAGAACCCCGATATACGAGATACATAGCTTCATATGCGCGTATTGATCACTTTCATGCTATTATGTATGCATACAGAAGTAGCAGGGCACATATGTCAAGAGTGAACACCAATAACTTAATCCATACACAGTAAAAAAGACGGAAATAATATCGTACATACAAAGTGATGGAATGGGGATGGGGGGAGGGTACTGTAGGTGCGAGTCTCTGGGGAGGGTGGGGGAAGGTGGTGGTTGTAGGCAGTGTTGCCAGTTGTACTGCTACATATTACCGCTAGATGTAGAGCTATATTTACTTCAGTTTAGCAGCCATTTTTTCATATCTAGAGACATTTACTCGGGATAATTTGAAAATTTAAGACATTCTAGTTATATTACATTGTAAAATTTGCAAAACAAACAAACCAAAACTCTTTAGGAATTGCAGCATTATTCTACCATTGTTTGACTATGTAGCAACATGCTAGCGACTTTTGAGAAACGATCTAGCGGTATTTTGGGGTAACACTTAGGCAGTGTTGCCAGTTGTATCGCTACATATTACCGCTAGATGTAGAGCTATTTACTTCAATTTAGAAGCCATTTTTTCATATCTAGAGATTTACTAGGGATAATTTAAAAATTTCAGACATTCTAGTCATATTACATTGTAAAATTTGCAAAAAAAAAAAAAAATCTTTAGAAATTGCAGCATTATTCTAACATTGTTTGGCTATGTAGCAACATGCTAGCGACTTTTGAGAAAGGATCTAGCGGTATTTTGTGGAGACATACTGGGAGGGTGGGAGGGATCGAGGTGGTGGTTGCAGTGTTGCCAGTTGTAAAGCTACATATTACCGCTAAATGTAGAGCTATTTACTTCAACCTAGCAGCCATTTCTTTTATATCTAGAGACATTTACTAGGGATCATTTGAAAATTTCAGACATTCTAGTCATACTACATTGTAAAATTTGCAAAACAAACAAACCAAAACTCTTTAGAAATTGCAGCATTATCCTAAAATTGTTTGGCTATGTAGCAACATGCTAGCGACTTTTGAGAAAGGATCTAGCGGTATTTCGTGGTAACACTTTAGGAGGGTTAAAATACGAGTCACACGGGCAATTGCCAAAACTTTAAAGGTCCATACCATTGTTATTAAACTAAGCATTTGGCAAAGGGAGGAATTGTTAAAAACCTTAGCCAATACTCTGCTATTCACCAAAAATAAATTTGAATTATCATTATTATTTGGTAGGGTAGGTATGTATAGGTAGGTTGGCTAAATAATTGCTGGAATTCGTAGGGACTCGAACTGTTTTGAGAGAGTTAAATAAAAAAAAAAATTATAGATCTGAATAATAAAGAGATTATGTTATTAAGCAAAACTGGGGGATGCGTGGAAGCCTATAGACTGTAGACGGTAAACTTTGTGTGGGTAGCGAATGCGGTTTTAAAGTAATTTAAGAATAGACAGTTTTTAATGCTGCGGCCAAACTATTCCACCCATTTATATTTTTTTGGTATCAAAACGTTCGGAATCGCGAGCCTCACCCAACTAAGCAAGCATGGCTTTGATCATCGGCGTAGTTTTCAAGATGTGGAATTTTAAGTGGAATTAGAGGTTTTTTCAAGATTGCCGGAAAAAAAACCCACGTGCAAAAGCAAAACCTTCTCTATAAAATTTGCGGAGCATTAGTAGGGGAGTGCGTATGCCAAAGCCCAGTTGTTTCCTGTGAGTGGGAGAGACGGTATTTAGGCGTCAATTTTTTCGGGAAATCGGCTGCCACGGACCTGTTTGGCCACCATGCCGGATGTTTAGCATATCAAAAGTTGCCCAATACAAAAACGCACCTCTTGTGAAAGTTTGATCCCGATCCAAAAAGCGGTTCTGGAGTTATTGTGTCAAAACCGGCGCGTAAGAAGAATTTGGATGAAAACCCAGGTTTAATGATTACAATAGGGGTTCCCCGTAGGGGACGAACCCCTAATAATAATAATTCCTATTTTCTGAAGAGTGTAGAGAGGGGAGAATGTATTGGAGAGATAAAAAGCTGTTGGAGTGGCTTTGTTATGTGTGTTATTTGTCTGTATACTATCGTCGAGGTGTCCCCCGACTGGGTGCGAGCATGTGAAACACGCTAGCTAGGACTTACTACCACACCCACTAAATGTCCGCCTTGACTGGGATCGAACTCAGATCAAGCAGATTCACACGTGAGCGTGCTCTCCACTCGATCAGTAGTCCAGGAATCTATATATCTGACTGCACAGTAAACATCATATAGAAAACGGGATAAAGTAACCATATATTACTTATGACACTGCATTAATATGTTTTGTCAGTAACATCAAGAGTTTTATTGTATCACATTTATAAGTCCCGGGCGGCCATTTATTGTTGTCACACCAAAATAAACTATCTTGAGAGAAAAATTAAGGGGAGATGGGCTGTATTTTTGGTCTATTAATTAATGTATTCCTTTATGTGTTAGTTTCCTCGCTAGACCTCCATTAAGCTTAGAAAAACACCCCCTAGACCCCCCTTCAAGATGAATTAGTACATTTTTTGGTAGAAAAATGTCCTGGCCGAAGGCCGATTCCTCTTAAAATTTCAGGCTCGCTATCGCTCGCCTAAATGGTACGAAAGGTCGTAAAACTGACAACGAAATGGGGCGAAAGGTGTTAACAATGACAACGAAATGGGGCGAATGGTGTTATAATCGCGAAACTAATGGGCCAAACGTCTTATAATCTCAAAATATTTGAGGCTTAACACGAGGGAGAACAGGGACCAGAAAAACAGGCCTCAACCCTTCTTTAGCGGCGCGCAACTTATGTCGTGTGAAATAAATTTGGACTAAGTGGCGGTTCACAACTTATGTCGTGTGCCATTTTCAGCACGTAATGTTGCAGAGAGAGAGAGCTGAGCGGTGTGAGGAGCGTAGTAAGGCTATGACCGCCGCCCACCACCGCGGTGGGCCAACTGAAGTGAAAACCACCCTTCCATCCCCCCTCACACTCGCTACACAGGGAATTATGTAGGGAAAGTACCTAATTACATGGTTTTTGCACTCGTGTTGCACGATCGTTGCAAGAAAACCAGTGGTCGTACAAGGATGGTTGGGGTGTCATTGGAAAGCTCTGTTTATGCCCTTTCAGGGATAGATACTTGTTTTATGCTCTGGGTCTTATTTAGGCATGAAAATGATCACGTAAACAACCCTATTTAGGGTAAAAACACCACGCTGGGCGGTACATATAAATTACCGCCTAGGCCGCTCGTAAGGTGTTAAAGGTGAATTACGGAAGCAAATCAGTGCTGCAATTAGTATTTTACAATGTAGTAATGGTTAAAATATGTTGCATTACTGAACGTTACGGTGCTATAAATAAACCTAATAATACAAATATGCAATAATTGTTCTCTACCGCATAGTTGAAGCTTGCTGACAGAAAACAGCTGGGAGAGAAGGTGTGTGTTGATTGGCTATGCAAGCTCGTGACGTCAACTGAGACCGGGAGAATTTGAAGACAGTAAGCAAACCCATATAAGTAAAGGTGGGATGATACCCTCTGTGACATTTATTCATTAATAATGGCGAACTGTGTGACTGTATGGTATAATAATCTTTCTAGGGCACCAGTGAAGTATGCCAAAGCTCACTCAAAGCAATACAGTGAAAATATTTTGATTAATTTCGTTTTACTTGAAGCCAGACCAGACGTATTTTTGAGAAGCATCTTGGATTGTTTTGTGGTGGGCTGACCCTTTGTCAGAGTGAGGGTTGGTGTCCTCTACTTCCCATAGCCCCTTCTATCTTTTTCTCCTTCTGCATCTCTATTTTTTTTCAAATGGCGTAGGGATGCGGCGACCCCAACGCCCGCCACTTTCTGGTGCAGGTAGCCTCCTCTGTGGTGGAGGGGTGAGAAATTTCCACCACCGCTTTTCTCCGGCGAGACGTAGAAGTCGGCTAAAGGGGATCGGGGGCTGGGGGCCTGGTATCCTTCTCCCCTTAACCTCTGAAGTGCGCATGGGGGTAATTGAAAACGTCCCCCTGTGCTGACGTATTTGAGGTGTTTCCGTCACTAAAATATTCATTGTACCATTAATAGCATTAATAATTATCCATATGCGCCTATTATGGGTTGATTATAAAGGTATTAACCTGAAACAACAATAAAACGAGTGAAAACAGCGTTTGGATGGTCAAAATCGGAGATATAGCCCGCGAGTTGTATAATGTATGGGTGAGGCAAACTGCTTTCCCGCCAATTTCCCCCAAGGCCACTGAGACACAGTCGATCGATACTCTCTCTCTCTCTCTTGCACTCGCTTGCCATCAGTGATGACAACACCCTGCTTGCAACTCGCTAATGTTAGCACGAAAATATACCTCAGAATAAGGGAATAATAGGGAAAATAGGTGATAACTGAAGGAGAGGAGGAAAGTGGGGAAGGAGGGGAGGTAGAGGACTGAGATTTTGCATGGCCCAGGGGCCAAAAAAAAAAAAAAAAATAAAAAAATAAAAATAAAAAAAAAAAAATTTTTCGATGTCAAAAGTTGATTTTTTTATTTTACTTACTCTCAAGAGTCTTCCCGCAGTCCGCCGGGGGAACTCTTAAGAGTCTCCCCGCAGTTCCCGGGTTAAATAAATCTACCAAAAAAACGAGACAGAGATAGGGGCGAGGGAATGCGTTCGTGGTCCCGGACCCTAAGAATAGGAGCTTTGAATGTGCGTGGATGTAGTACGAATGAGAAGCGAGAGGATATTGGAAGGTTATTTGAAAGAAGGATGTATGATGTCCTTGCACTGAATGAAACAAAGATGAAAGGAGAGGGAGAAGTGGATTTTGGAAACGTGATAGGTAGAAAGTCTGGAGTAGACGAGGGAGTCAGGGGGAAAGAAGGAGTGGCTATTATTGTGAAGGAGGAGTTGAGAGAGTTTATAAAAGAGTGGAAAGAGGTGTCATCAAGGCTAATGTGGGTGAGAATGCGGTTTAAGGGTGAAAGGTGGGTTTTTGTAAGTGCGTATGGACCAGGAAGTGAAAGAGAGTTAGACGAGGTAGAGGGTTTCTGGGAGGATTTGAGAGATTGTCTACAAGGGTTTGATGAAAATGAAAATGTTATAGTTTTAGGGGACCTAAATGCTAGGGTAGGAAATGAGCCTGTTGAGGGAGTCATCGGTAGTTTTGGTGTGGATGGTGTAAACGAGAGTGGAGAAAGACTGAAAAATGTATGTGAAGAGTGTAGATTGAGTGTAGGTAATACGTTCTTAAAAAAAAAGGCGTATACACAAGTACACCTGGCATAGACTTGTGAGGGGAGAGATTGTAGAGAGGGCATTGATGGATTATGTGCTGGTGACAAGGGAAAGATTGTGTAGACTGCTGGATGTGAATGTGATGAGAGGTGAGGCGGAGGGTATGTCAGATCATTACCTGGTGGAGAGAAAGCTAAGAGTTAAGAGTTACAGGAGAATAAGAGACAAGCGTGAAGTAAGAGAGGTAATAAAAGTTAGTGAGTTAGAGAAGAGTGAAAAAGAGAGGGAGTACAAGGAAAGACTAAATGAAAAGTGGATGGAAGTGAGAGAGATGGAAGAGAGAGAAGTAGAGGTTGAATGGCAACAGTATTAAGGAAGGAGTGAAAGCAAGTGCAGAGGTAGTATGCGGCAAAAGGAAAGTAGGAGGCAGAGGTATCAGGAAGGGAAGCGAGTGGTGGAATGATACGGTGAGAAAGGCAGTTGAGGAGAAGAGACAGTGTTTTGAGAGGGTTTTACAGGATGGTAGTGTTGAGGTATGGGAGAGGTACAAGGAGAAAAGGAGAGAGGCAAAACGGAAAATTAGAGAAGCAAAAAAAGATGCAAACGAAAGGTGGGGCCAAAGGCTGAGTGAGAATTTTGAAGAACGAAAGAAGATGTTCTGGAAGGAGGTAAATAAAGTAAGGAAAGGAGGACAAAAGAGGGAAGAGTCAGTGAAAGATGAAAATGGAGAATTACTAGTGGAACCAGTTGAAGTGAGGAAAAGATATGCGGAGTATTTTGAATCTTTGTTAAATACAAGAGATGGAAGAGAAGCAGTGATTGAAGCAGAGGTGGATGGAGATAGGTTACCCAGGCCACCCAGGTGGCAGGGAATGAATGAAAGGATTGAGGAAAATGAGGTGAAAGAAGCAGTGAAACAAATGAGAGTGGGAAAAGCAGAAGGTTTGGATGGTATTGCTGTGGAGTGTATAAAGAAGGGTGGAGATGTGATAATAGATTGGTTGGTGAGACTTTTCAATGTGTGCTTTGTTGTGTCAATGGTACCAATAGACTGGAAGAGTGCATGTATTGTGCCATTGTACAAGGGGAAGGGAGATCGGCAGGAGTGTTCAAGTTATAGAGGTATTAGTTTATTGTCAGTGGTTGGAAAGCTGTATGGCAGGGTGTTGATAGAGAGGATAATAAAGTGTACGGAAGTTGCAATAGGAGAAGAACAGTGCGGTTTTAGGAGGGGAAGAGGGTGCGTGGATCAGATGTTTGCAGTAAGACAGTTATGCGAGAAGTATTTAGAGAAGCATAAGGAGATATTTTGGGCTTTTATGGACTTGGAAAAAGCATATGATCGTGTGGACCGTGAAGCAATGTGGAAGGTGTTAAGGATTTATGAAATAGGAGGAAATTTGTTAGAAGCAGTTAAGAGTTTTTATGAAGGGAGCAGAGCATGTGTGAGAGTAGGAAATGGTGAGTTGAGTGAATGGTTTGAGGTAAAGGTAGGTTTGCGACAGGGTTGTGTAATGTCACCATGGCTGTTTAATATGTTTATGGATGGTGTGGTGAGGGAGGTGAAAAGGAGAACTATGGGAAGAGGATTGGGTTTAGTAGGAAAGAATGGTAGAGATTGGGAGTTGAATCAGTTGCTGTTCGCTGATGACACAGCATTGGTGGCGGATTCTGATGAGAAACTGCAGCGGGTAGTCAAAGAGTTTGGTGTGGTTTGTGGAAGGAGGAAACTGAAGATGAACGTCAATAAAAGTAAAGTAATGGTGTGTAATAGGGGAGAGCATAGGGTGAATCTAGATGTGAGGCTGGATGGGGAAATATTGGAACAAGTAGAGTGTTTTAAATATCTAGGAGGAACGATAAGCAGGAGTGGAGGTATGGAAATGGAGGTAAAACAGAGAGTGCGTGAAGGAAGGAAGGTTTTCGGAGCAATGGGAAGTATGTGGAAGACGAGAAATCTCGGAGTGAAAGTAGAAAGTGCACTGTATCAAGGAATTGTTGTGCCAACAGTGATGTATGGGCTGAGACATGGACTCTGAAGAAAAAGGAGAAAAGAGGGCTGGATGTGATGGAGATGAGCTGCTTGAGGAGTATGTGTGGAGTTACTCGTAGAGACAGATTGAGGAATGAAGAGATACGTAGGAGAGTGGGGCAGCAGGAACATTTGTCAGCCAGAGTGGACAGAAGGGTGCTGAGCTGGTATGGTCATGTTGAACGAATGGGAGATGAAAGGCTTACAAAGAGAATATGTGAGTCAGGTACAAGGGGAGATAGAAGGGCAGGAAGACCCCCATTGAGATGGAGAGACTGTGTAAGAAAGGCTTTGGATGATAGAGGAATGACTATAGATCAGGCAGGGGAAGTGGTGGTGGACAGGAGTGAATGGAGAATGCTTGTGAATAGTTGAGTGAACACGTGGTCATTTGGAGTAAGGGGTCGGGCGCAAGTTCGACTAGATAATAGTCCATCAGGCGCCTGGCCCGGGGGGACGATTAATATGAAGGGTGTGCCTGGAAGTGTGGTGGGAGGGCTTGTGGCTTTGGCTCCGCTGCATGTCTGCCTGCCGAGATCGGAACCTCTCCGGATGGTCAGGGGCTGGGGGGAGTGCTGGAGCGACCTTGGTAACCCTGGTCTCTGGGTCTTCTCCTGGGTGACCTGGATGTGTGTGAGGTTGTGTTTTTTATCTGTGTTTATTTTTTGTTTTATGTTGTTTTTGTGTTTTCCCTGTTCTTGCTCTGTCTTGAGTCGGCTACCCCCAAAATGGGGATTGGGCCTGAGCATATAGATTGATAGATAGATCTTGGATTGTTGTTGTTGATGTGTTTATTTTATACTAGCTCTCTGGGCCAGGGCCCTCACAAAGCTAGTGTTCGGTGAGGAGGTGCAAAGTCAAGTCATGTAACTGTCAGTAGCCTAGTCAGATATCATCATAAAGTTAGGTGGCTTTCAGGACTTGTCTAATTGGAGTGATATAGCCTACTTAAATTTGGTCTGAGCATCATAACTTGGTGCTAGTTTATACCAACTACATCTTTAAGTATTCCTTTGCAGGCTTTGCTTTGGGTATTAGAACGGTTCTTAAAAATATATAAATAATAGGCCTAATAGCCTAAAATTTATAGGGCCTAGGCCTATTACAAACGCCAAATATTTAGTAGGGCCTGTAGCTTCATGAATAACTTTAGTATGGATCACTGATATAGCCTAGTGTTTCTGAAGTAGTGCTGCTACAAACTTTATAATGTTTTGTATTGGCATATCGACGAAAAGTTACAAGGCCTAACTAGAAAAATAACATGAATATCTGATGTTTGAGTCACGTCTATGGTGTTTCGTCGACGGCCGGGGGGGGGGGGGGGGGGGGGGCAACACCCCTCATAGTCGCTTCTCAACACCTCCCCCCCCCACCCCACCCTTTTCTAAAGTCCTGGATCCGGCCCTGTTTTAGAATGTAGCCTATTGGCCTAACTGTGCTTCGAAATTTCTAAATGTAAGCATCAAATACCAGGGTAAGAATGACGAAGTGTCTGGCCTAGGCTATGTAAGCATCTCATGCCAAGGTAAGAATGATCGATGTGTGTAGCCCTAGTCTAGCCTTTATCATCACGGTAAACCTTGCCTGATGTAATCAACCAAACCCTTTTATACAGAGCGTTAACCACATCCCCATCAGAGAAAATCCAACCACGAACCCCACGGCTAATTCAACTCCCAAAGTATTTCTAAATTATAGCCTTTTGATGGTTGAAGGAAGAACGTAGACATTTTGTATGGTCTGCTGTGGAATCTATTTTCGTCAGCTGAGAATTCCCTAGCCTAGTAAACACAGACTCATAAGGGGATTAATACAATATACTGTGTAAATGATACATCAGGAACCAGCACTTCATAATCATAATTTGTTCCTATTTTGCTCATCATCGTGAATAGAGAGACTAGGGCTAGGGAGAATCTGGGAGACCTCTAGCTCGTGCCATGTTTGTTGTGGTAACCGGTGACGTCAGCAGACGATGCGCCTATCATCGTAGGGGAAAATAGTTGCCTATTTGCTTTCTAGTATTGTTATTATTATAAAAAAATTCATATGAATTATGTCTAACTATCAGTGTCTGGTATAATTGTGGATAACTATATTCATATATAGTTTGGTTTATGTAACTCATCTTTTTTATTCTGCCTCCGTAATTCACCTTTACTATCAACTCCTAATTCACCAACATAATTCAATCTGATCATGATATAATTTCCAGGCCATTTCGCTTTTCGCCATCCTTCATCTCTCCTGACAGCTAGGATTTATGCTCTCTCTCTCTCTCTCTCTCTCTCAAACGTGTATGTATGTCGATATTACTGATACTGACTATATATTTAGCCTATTGCGATTAAATCATTTATCCATAGGCTTATGCATACAGGTACGGTAAATATAAACTAGGTTACCGTAATAATTCTCAATTAGACATTTTTAACCATATTCACGTACCAGTAACCAAGCTACGCCAAATTGCTTATGCAATCACTTCTACTATTCTCTGGTGGAGGCTAAATCAAAATTGTATTTGCATAGGCCTATACAGGTACTATAGCCTACCAGCAATATATGTTCAAGACCCAAGCAATAGGGCTACCGGTACGCAAATATAATTTACTTAGACAGGGTGTCAAACCAGAGCAATTTTGATTGAAGACGTGCAAGGCTACGAGAAGGAATACAAGACAATTAGCATGGGATAACAATATTTTGGCCATTTTATCCCTTCCAAAGACCTAATTTGAACTATAAACCACAATTTATTCTTGCGTATATAAACACTAAAACTAAAGGAGGCTGCTTTCGTTTGTCACCCTGTATCAGTACCGGTATGGTATTACACCATATAAAACCACTATAGCTTGGTCTATGGCCTAGGATAAGTAAATTTGCAGACGATACCAAAATGGGGAGAAAAATTGATTCAGTTAGAGATATAGAGTGTCTGCAAAGGGATCTAGATACCTAACACGAATGGTCAGTAAAATGGCAGATGAAGTTTAACATTGACAAATGCAAGGTATTACAGATAGGGAAGATGCATACAAATGTTAAATATAAACTAGCTAATATGGAATTAGAAAACTCAGACTGTGAGAAAGATCTAGGTGTGTTTGTTAGCAATGATTTGAAGCCTAGAAAACAATGTATAAGCGTTCGTAACAAGGCAAACAGGATTCTCGGGTTCATATCTAGGAGTGTGAGTAACAGAACTGCTGATGTTATCTTAAAACTTTACTTGTCATTAGTGAGACCCCAAATGGATTGTGCTGTTCAATTTTGGTGTCCTTATTACAGAATGGACATAGATTCATTGGAGAGAGTACAACGTAGAATGACAAAAATGAGCCATAATATTAGAATCTTCCGTATGAAGAAAGGTTGAACAAATTAGGCTTACATTCGTTAGAGAGACGCAGAGTTAGAGGTGACATGATAGAGGTATTCAAGTGGGTTAGTGGGATTAATAAAGGGGATATGAACAATGTACTAAAGCTCAGTGATAGCGAAATAACTCGTACAAATGGTTTTAAATTAGATAAATTTCGTTTCAGAAAAGATATAGGCAAATATTGGTTTGGTAACAGAGTTGTAGATGGGTGGAATAGGCTACCAAGTGATATAGTGGGATCAAGAACGATAGGGAGTTTTAAGATAAAATTAGATAGGCATATGGACGAGATGGGTTGGGTGCGAGGGGGATCTACCAGGTGTGGGCCAATCGGCGCTCAGCAGACCCCGTAATCTTGTGTTAATCTCTGACCGTTTTGGTGGGGTCAGTACTCAAGGTATTAGTGAGATGGGTCTATAATTGGGCCTTGAAATTGGGGTTGGGTGTGACAGGGATCTGCCTTGCATGGGCCGATCGGCTTTTTGCAGACTCCCACTTTCTTATGTTCTTATGTTCTACTGTACATTAATAATAGGCTTATCCCAACATACTGTGAAGGCTAGGCTACAATCGGTATTAATAGTAGAGCTACGATAAACTACGAATTGTACCATAGACTACATTCTGAAACTAAACACACAACACTAAACCAAGCAAGCACCTCCCCATCTCTCTCTCTCCCATCCCTCAAGTAGGCTATAAGACGGACAAGACAAGCGAAGGCAAACTTTTGGCAAGATAAGTGATATGCAAGCAAAGGAAAGAGGCTCTGTGTGTGAGAGAGAGAGAGAGCTGAATGTGTGTGAGAGTTATTAAAAATGTATGTATACGACAGTGATTATATGTGTTTGCGTACCGGTATGCGAGAGCGGAGTATGTGTTTTGTATAAAATTGCCGGTACCGTATGTGTATTTGTATATGTGCACTAATCACTGAGTTCGACTGCCTGTGTGTGTGTAGGTGTGGCATTGTGTGTGTGTGTGTACGTGTACATGTGCGTGAGACCTGGTGTGCGTTTACCTCCGACCACCAGCAAGAAGTTACGAGGTTGTTGGACCAAGCCTTTTATTCCCCTGAGACAGGCGGCCACATCAATAATACCTATCTGGGTTAACACTGGTCCATAGACTGCCTGACACAGTATGGTAGGTGGGCTCCAGTCATAGGGCCAATTTTGAAACGTTTTTATTATCCTTTTCTGTGTTTGCCTTTCCTTCCACTTTCCTGTATATGGCTTTCTGCGATCTCTATCAGAATTAAGTCCTGACCACCTCGTTTGGTTCGTAAGATCTGTGTGGTTAGTGCATTTATGTGAATCAATGTAAATATCACATTATGACTCGTGCTTCTAGCCTCTAGGGATTAAGGGAGCCCATCTCGCTTTTTTTCTCTCTCTCTCTCTCTCTCTCTCTCTCTCTCTCTCTCTCTCTCTCTATGGCTTGTATCCATTCGGCCCCATTCAGCCTACTGTTTTAAGACTTTTACCCCCATCCAGGTGTCAATATTTTCCTGGCGAGCGGTAGCGAGCCAGCATTATTATATACTGTATATTTTTGTTTTGACAGTAAGCTAAATTTGTACATTTTTTCAACAGAAAAATTTCTCCATACAATGGATGGGGATAGACGTCTTAAAACAGTTGGTTGAATGGGGCCGAATGGATACAAGCCAGGAAAAGAGAAAAAAGGAGAGAAATATAACACAAGCCGGTGACCCCCCTTAACCTCTTCCATCCGGGCACCGTCCTTTTAACTTTATTCGGGCTACTAGAAGACAATTATATTCAGTATAAAAATGGGATCTAGTAATTACCAAGCTTCCAACTATCTCACTTTACCCTTTTTACTACCGGTACCATATTTTGTTTTTTAACCCTTTCACGCATTTATGACGCAGAGGTTGCCAGACTAGCAATAGGAAATAGAGTTCTCTCACTCTTATAATTACCTCTCCAAAATTACTTTTCTGCCCACAGCTAACTCAAAGATAACTGCAGAGGTTGAAGTAACTAAACTAAAGGTTTCTAAATACCCCTGAGGCTTTAAAGTATCCCCAATAGGATCAAAATCGCGTCATATGTCGGAGAGGGTTAACTGCACAAAATAATCTTACCGGTACCGTACCATAGATTTTTTTTAACCTGCACAAAATAATCTAACTACAGCTAAATATAAATGAGCTAGACGTGGCCAGTACAGACGGAGTTAAAGTACCAGGGCGTCAAACGAAAGCCAAGTCCATTCTTTTAGATCTTTATTATTGTATATTTGAAGGTTAAATTATGGTTTATAGTTAAAATTATGTCTTTAGAAGTGATCAAATTACCAAAACAATGCTATTCTATGCTCATTTTCTTGTATTCCTTCTCCTATTCACTCAAGTCTTCAAACAAAATTGCTCAGGTTTTACCCCCTGAGCTAAACCTCGGCACTGAGCACAAAGAGTTAAGGGGCTAGTGCTTGTTCATTTATTTATTTATTCTATAGTTTCCTCGCTAGACCTCCCAACAAGCTTATAACACACCCCCTAGATCCTCTTTCATGTTAAATTTGTACATTTTTCGGTAGAAAAATGTCCCGGCCGAAGGCTGTTTCATTCTAAAATTACAGGTTTGCTTTCGCTCGCCAGGGAAAAATCGACACCTAAATGGCACGAAAGGTCTTAACATTGACAAATAAATTGGGCGAAAGGTCTCAAAATCGCCAAACTAACGGTAATAACGTCCTAAAATTTCAATACTGGTATGCTCAACATGAGGGAGAAAGGGGTCCATAAAAATAGAGTACCTCCCACTTAACGCCACTCGCATACAGCACATGTAGCTAACTAAAGGCTAAATGAGAACAATGTGAAGAGATAATATGTTAGCCAGAATCGGTTATAGGCAAGACAACATGCCAAAAATAATGTTAACGCCGGCTGGGGGGGGGGGGGGGGGGTTAAGGGGGGTTGGTTCACTTTTTGGGCGATTTTTGCATGTATTCATTATTTTTCTAGTTTCCTCCCTAGACCTCCATCAAATTTAAAAAAAACATCCATTAGATCCCCCCTCTAGATTAATTTGTACATTTTTCGGTAGAAAAATTTCCCGGCCGAAGGCCGGTTCTTCCAACATTACAGGCTCACTATCGTTCGCCAGGGAAAATGTCGACACTTAAATAGCACAAAAGGTCTAAATATTGACGAAGGAATGAGGCGAAAGGTCTTAAAATCGACTAACTAATGGGGCAAACATCTTAACGTCTGAAAACTAATGGAGCTAATCATGAGGGAGAAAGTGGTCCAGAAAACTGGCCCATCTCTCCTTTAACGAAAGCCAAGAATATAGATAAAAACACGTCATCGGTACAGAAGTGGTTAAAGGCAAAGTATATATACACTAACAAGTAGACCCACCAGATACTCAAATTTCTGGTAGCTCGCCGAAATTTGTTAGCCTTGTAAAATCGTGACGTCACGCATGGGATGTAGGCTAGATGTTGACAACATGGTGAGAATGTCGTTCCACTTTGTTTTTCCATTATTAACTTTACTGGTAGAAGCTTTGCATATTTTATGGCTAGAAATTCAAGAAAGCACTATATTAAGAACAAGTAGAATATGAACAAAAATCAATCAAGTCATTCATTTTGTAATGATATTCGATACACATAATTATGCAGACGAAGAAAGCTCATGCCCTGCAGCCGGTATACTTCTACTATATTCACGCCCAATTACAGGTATATGTCGAAGTATGTTTACTGTATGTCTTGAATTAGGTTTGGTTACGTTGGTTGGGATAGTTTTTATCATCAAAGTATTATAAATGCATCGAAATAGAATCGTGATTAGGTGTAAATGTAAGGGCATAGCGGCTGCGGCCATGCCTTCCCGCAGACGAAAGCACAGTTGTCATAGCGAACTCTCTTATAGAGCATTCAATATACTACCCAGGTCTATTATTGTATGCTGGTGAAAGTTATAATAATTAAACCAGACAAAAGCTGGAAATGTTTTAGGTACTCATGATAGTGGTGAAAAAGAAAACAAATTAAAGAATATGTCAGTCATAATAACGGGGTTCGTGTGTGTTCCCGAGTAGCTTTAGACGGTGTTGCCATATTTCAAAGTATCTTTGTTTTCTTGTTCCTTTCCATGTACCTACAGTACAATCATACTGCATGTACCCGGGGAACGTTGTGGTGACTACATTTAAAGGCAGTTTATACTGTTCAGGCAATCATGTGTTAGTGGGAGAAGGTTAATGGGAAAATAATAATGAGTACACTTAAATTATCGTATGCGCCAGCTGTCCTTGTGTGCGCCGCCCTCTACCACCACGTATATTCCGTGTATAGTTCACTACCTTATGACACAGTAAACACTCCCATGACCAATATATCGCAACATTAACCCATTTTTAAGACAATTCACCATAATACTCATTATGGAACACAATAGGTTAGCATAATGAGTTGATGACTGGCCAATACTGCATGCAGACAGTATGCAGAGACCTTGGCTATGATATTCATATAACGATTTTATCCCGAAAATGATATAATAATGACTACTTACAGTGGTGACAAGCTCACAAGATACTGTCATTAGACTTAATCGCAACTAAATATAGTATACTTCAATGAAAGACATGTTATTCAGCTTTTCAACGCCACACATCCTTAGATTCTTCAGGTTTGTATATGAAATATGGTCCTACTGTCCCAGGCGTGACGTCACACTGGATGTCGGAGGTTCCAATATTACTTCGGTGAGTTAACTTCTTGTATGTAGGCCTATATAAACTTTGGTTAAAGGGTCTAGGTAGCCTATACACAACAAGTAGCAACACGTCAAGACACGAACGAAAAGACTCGTAAATATTGACAATCTAACTCATTAGGCCTAACCGTTTTGATCTGGTGAAATTAATAATTTTTTGTTTACATCAAAGGACTGAATGATGGTTTTTAAATGGGCTCTTCAGACGCTTTTTTATGAATGGTGGGTTTTAAAAGGAGTCTCTTTGAATGAATTTAATGGGACCCGACAACAAACAATTTCAACTGCGTGGATTGTTTTCAATTTTCTCATGTAGCCAGAATTAAATCTAGCCCATTAAGCTTGACGATTTTTAATCGGTGAAGGAGTTAAGAATTACAGCTAAAATAGTAACAGGCACTAGGAAAAAAAGGGGTAAATTGATACGGTGTGACAGTCACGAGTTTTAGCATGTGTGTTTTTTTTTTTGCATTTTTTCTTTGATATACAGTGTTGTTTTATACCAAGGACTGTCGCAAATGAGTATTTACCCATTATCCAACAATCTAAAAACACGGCCCCCACTAGTGGGGAGGGCTATGAAGATCAGGGAAATTGCGGGGTAAAAGGGGAAAAATAGGGGTAATATGGGAAGAACTCTGAAAATAAAATATAGAAAAGTAAGAAAACGTTAAAATGTGAAAATCCGAGCCAAGTTTTGGCAAAAGTTGGCTCGGATTTGGGTATTTTTCAGAGTACAAAAACCCCAAAATTGGGAAAAAAAAGTTGGCTCAGCTTTTGGCATTTTTCAAATTAAAAAAAAACCCAGTAATTGAATTTTGAAAGTTGGCTCGAGTTTTCATGTTTTTTGAAACCCATTAAATCCCAAAATTTGAAAACCCAAGCCAACATTTGCCAAAACTTGGCTCGGGTTTAGCGAATTTTTGAAGTAAAAAAAACACAGTAACCTAACCTAGAACGTTGGATACAAGAATAACCCTTACCTACCAGCTAGTATGTGTCCCTAGTTTATCCCATACCTACCAGCTGATCCCTTGTCATGAACCTAACTAAGAAACCTAACCTAACCTAATCTAGCCTAACGTAACCTAACGTAACCTAAAAGTAATACGTGGATAGAAACTAACCTTGACGTTATTTTGATGTGGATGGAGTAGGTTGCTGGAGAAAAAAAAAATCTATAAAGCAGAAATCCCATAAAACAGGACTTAACAATATGCAGACAAGACTGTTTTACCCTATATCTCCCTTATAATACATTTGCGAAGGGAAGGACATATATAGGACTGAAGACTATTATAAAACATACCTATAGGCTACACAAACATCGATGGGGCTTGTAACTGTCACACCGTAAAATCTTACCAAAAAAGGAAAGAAAAAGTTTGCTCTGGAGTAGGCTGCACTTAAAATACATGAGCTTACCTTTGCTCCTAACACGTCCTTTGCGGCGGTCTGGCATCTCTTCCTAGTCCCTCCCTCATCTCACGAACCTTCCTTGACACGTTATGGCACAAAAAGCACAAATCCAATCCGCTACTGCCCACTAAACACCAATATGTGGGTGGATCCTCTTGCCGCGCACATCAACACACTTCCATTTTGACAGTTCGCATAACACTGAGCCCGGCACGTGTCCAGCAACAGAGTTACCAAGCATGCCTGTAAACTAATATAGCGCTAGATTCGTTCAAATCACTAAAATATCGTTTAAGTGTGCAATACTGAATAACGACACTAGAAACCGTTCTATATTCCCATAATATTATTAAATTATAGCCAAAGGCCTTGAGAATATCACTAACTTTCACAGCGCTCGATGAAAATAAAATGGTGCTAAATCTAGCGTTTATTGGCAACACTGTCACTCGGCAAGGAGCCTCCCTGTTCCCGGCGCCGTTCATCCTCCCTTTACTTTGATTCGTCTCCACCATTCATCCCATGTATCCCCCACCCCCCTTTCGTTCCCTTCCATAATCTTCCTCCCCCTCACTCTTTCTATTGCTTCTTCCCTTCTCCCATTCCCCCTCTTCTTTCCCGTTAATGTTCCTTTCACATCTCCCTACTCCTTCTCTTTCTCCATTCATCCAGTCATTAATTTTCTATTGACGCTAGAGCGCCTACCTCCTCCCCCCACCTCCCCTTCATCCTCCTACCCTCCTCCTTCCTCCCCTCCTTCCTTTCATTCCACTCTCCCTTCTCATCTCCCTGGAAAAGAATGCCAGTTTCCTTTATTCAAATGACGACATTTAATAGCTACAAATGTAAAATTTCGCAGATTAATATTAAGATGTTGCCATATCGTGACTTTTTTTGTTTTCGTATGGTTTAAAGACCAGCTTATTTAATTAAGTTTGTGTCGTGGTAACCGCAGGGGGACCCTTTATTTAAATGACAATGTATAATAGTTACAGATGATAAATATTGCCGTTTAACGTTTAGATGTTGCCAGATCCTGACGCTTTTTATATGTTCGTGTGGTTTAAGGGGGACGTAGTCAATTTTTCTGGACCCCTTTCTACCTCATGTTTATCCCCATTAGTTTTCAAATTTTAAGATGTTTGTCCCATTAGTTTATCGATTTTAAGACCCTTCGCCCCATTTTTTGTTGTCAATATTAAAGTGTCGATTTTTGTTATGGCGAACGATAGTAGGCTAAGCCTGTAATTTTGAAAGAAACGGCCTTCGGCCGGGACATTTTGCTACCGAAAAATGTACACAATAATCTAGAAGGGGAATTTAATGGATTTGTTTTTTTGTTTTCTGTTGTCACTCCATAACCTACTTCTGTCTCTCTGTCTCTCTCTCTCTCTCTCTCTCTCTCTCTCTATATATATATATATATATATATATATATATATATATATATATATATATATATATGTGTGTGTGTATATCTATCAAGTTGGTGGTGCTGGAACAAGACGAAGGAGGGTTGTTCAGGCTCAATCAACATTGTCCTCACGACCTTCTCCTACCTCTCTTTAATCTTTCTCTGGTTCTTTCTTTAATTCCTCTCTCACTCGACTCTCTCTCTCTCTCTCATACTAACATTAACCTTACGTCCTTCCACAAGCTTCCTTAATTCTCCCTCCCTCTCCATCTCTCACTCTCACGTACTCATTCACACACTCTCTATCTCTCTCATACTCTCTCCATCTCTAAATTTCCTGGTCTCTTAAATCCAGGCAGTAAATATTTTCTTTGCTCTTATAATTCTTCTCTCTCTCCTTCCCCTTCTCTCTCTCTCTCTCTCTCTCTCTCTCTCTCTCTCTCTCTCTCTCCAAAATGATACCTAATGATACCTAATGATATCTAATCTAAGAAACAAACCATACGAGGAGCGTCCTAGAGAATTAAGTTTATTTCCTTTAACCCAGCGCAGATTAAGAGGTGACAGAATTCAAGTCTTCAAAATCATCAAAGGCATTGACAATATGAACTGTAATAAGTACTTTACGATCGACAAGTCAAACTACACACGGGGAAATGGTTGCAATATTATTGTTAAATCTTTTAACTTGCACGAGTCTAAGAATGTCTTCTTCAATCGATTTGTGAGCTTGTGGAATGGGCTTCCTCGAGATGTTATAAACTGCAGCACAGTTGACTCCTATAAACATTGCCTAGACAAGCATCTTGCCTTAAACCCGAGACTGATTGCATTTGTAAATGAATTACTTTTTTCTCAGAAACATCATGTTATGTTATTACCACAAATTGTTCCCTACTAACATATCCTACCCCTGCCAAGGACATTGGTCTTAAAGCAGTGCTTCCCTTCCCAATTGTCCCTTACTCACTCTGAACCACTGTTGGACACTTTGAATAGCAGTGATTTAGAGGGCAAGCAACCGCGAGGGGTCGCTAGATTTGTTGTTGCTTGACTTCTTTTGTATTCCTTTGTACTATCTCTCTCTCTCTCTCTCTCTCTCTCTCTCTCTCTCTCTCTCTCTCTCTCTCTCTCTGTATCCAATTCACAGTTCCTCTCTTTCCACCTAGAGTATCACCCCGGAGAGGACCGCAAGATTTTCGAGATACTAACTATTCCTTCAAACTCTCAGTAACTCTCTCACTTTCATTACTTCTTCCTCTTAAATCCGGGCACTTATACTCTCCAGCCTCTCTTCATCCCCACAATCCCTTTCTTTCCTCTTGTAAACCACTGCACCCAATCTCTCTCTCTCTCTCTCTCTCTCTCTCTCTCTTTTGAATGTTATTCCTTTGTTTCAGCTCCTTCCTAATCCCGGCAAAATTGCATAATATTAAACAGAATACGGCGAAAAACAGCGTCAACATACTATATAATTTATATATATATTTTTTTTTTTTTTTTTTTTTTTTTTTCTATATTCCAACTTACTTCCTCTCGGGCATAGGCTGAGAGCCTTAACATTCACCGCTTTACAATGAACAGTGAAGCCCGTGAGGTCTTGTTCCAGTCTAGGGAGTGAGACATGTGAAGCACGTTGAGTACAACGAGCACCTGCCATCTTGCCTTCACATGAGGCACGGTGCTCACTCATGGCCCGAAACGACCCCATCTCTGAAGCCATCTCGTTCCCGTGCTTCACTGTCTCACCCTCTACACTCGGACTCTCACACTTACACACACACAACGCCACCTGTTGAGCAGATAACTCACCAGGCATTGCACCCCTATAGCATATTTTGAATATGGGAATATTCATACAGTGCTATTTAATCAGGGAACAATGAGGGTATTTTATTGACGTTTCGGTGGGCTTTGTGGTAATGCACTGATACTAGGTACAGCACAAATTCCATCCCAATAATATCTTCCCATTGATACATCGGGATTTGAACCCGGGACCTTTGGATTACCAGGCCAGTGGCAAGACCACTCCACCACACCTCCCCTATATATATATATATATATATATATATATATATATATATATATACTGTATATATACAATGATAATAGGAAACCATGTCGACGAAAGAAAAATATTCTTGCATAAATAGCCTCAGATTTTCTGGAAAAATGTGTAAGAGATGGTTTTGAATTGTTATGTTGTAAAGGTTGGAGAAAGTTGCCGTGGGAAAAGGAATGATTTTTTCTATACGTTTTAATAACTTTATTTATGTTATTTATTTACTTTTTTATTCATATACATTTTGTGTCCCCCTTTGTCACTTTACTTATCACCACTGTTAAAGGGAGATGGGTCGTTTTTCTGGCCCCCCCGTCTTCCTCATGTTTAGCCCCATTAAGGCCGTGTCACACAGAAGTCGAACGTTGGCCGACTGCCGCCCGAAGTCGATGACTTGCATATTTGAACCAAATTACCCGAAAGTTACTCGGAGTCGAATATAACCAGACACTGACCCAAATGAATTTCGAATATAACCCGATGTACCTGAATGAAAGTCGATAATGAGTCGATGAATCCCCGTACGTAACTCGAAGGAAACCCGATGTGGAATGAAGAAGCCTTCATCATGCGTCGAATATAACTCGAATATGCCCCGAAGACGGGGAAATAACCAGAATTATTACCGAAGCTCAGCTGAAGCTCAGTCGATCAACAACCGAACTAGAAGAAGTTAGGTCGAACGTCAGTCGAATAGGTCGAACGTCAGTCGAATAGGTCGAAGATCATAGTTAAAAAGTTAAATAATCGCTTATATTATCTTTCGGTAACCCTTTCTGTATCGGTGACGTCATATTTATTTTATTTCAACAACATTTAGACGATTTTATGAAGCTTAGGATGGATTTATGGTAGCTAAAGGGATTAATTGATATTGTCTGAAGCATTTCAATGGGTAGACGCCCCTCCTGCGCTGAATAAAATCGTCTAATAGTTGCCAGAGTATAATGAGAGTATATTGAAGAAGGATCTGTGGTATTAAAAAGGATTAAGTAAAACAATTCGAAACCTGCTAATTGTGTTTTAATCTGAATAATATCGTCTCATGGTAACGATGTTGATAAGCCTTGTGCTACACCCTATTGATAATGCAAAACTATTGAACACACTTAAAAGTGTATGTTATTTGGTCTCTATATAATCTGTGAATAATTTCCGATATGATGGAATTAAAGATTTTTTTTCCAACCACCTCATAATCAGCAAAAACGACACAAATGTCAATTAAAAACATGTTACAATATTTCCCCATCATTTTGTGTATACCGTGGGGGAAAAAAAAAAATCTATCAAACGTAAATCTTCTGTCTCAGAAGCTGGGCGCCTCGCACAGCAAGACGGAGGGGAGGGTTGAAATATGTTGTTGACTATCTTATTAATTGTTTATCTATGTGC
Organism: Lithodes maja; assembly: GCA_037953745.1. Classification (NCBI taxonomy): domain Eukaryota; kingdom Metazoa; phylum Arthropoda; class Malacostraca; order Decapoda; family Lithodidae; genus Lithodes; species Lithodes maja. The sequence goes on along the minus strand of JBAKBP010020958.1, from coordinate 16,146 downwards.
TGGAAGGATACCGGTATTATATTTTTCAATTCCATCGCATTAGAAATGATTCAAAGATTACAAAAAGTCCAAATAAGATATAGTTATGTTAATGTATAAGGGAGTTAGGTAGATGCATTAGAGAGATAGATAGATAGAAAGAGAGTTGCAGAGGGGGAAGTGAGAGATAAACACGAACTATTATGAGACAGACTTAATTGGTTCTGAAAAGACAAAGGAGAAATTTGTTATATTTTTTTTTTTTTTTTCATGTTATTATTTATGTGCTAGAAGGATAATATTGTTTTCAATTCCATGCATGAGAAATGATTTATAGATTACAAAAAGTCCAAATAAGACATAGTTATGTTAATATATAAGGGGGTTAGGTAGGTGCATTAGAGAGATAAATAGATAGAGAGAGAGTGGCTAGGGGCAAGCGAGCGATAAAATACTAACTTATATGAGACAGACTTATCTACTTATCTTTCTGTGTGTGTGTGTGTGTGTGTGTGTGTGTGAATCATGGGGGCGCTTGAAGGGGAGTTTGAGTGGCTGGTTTTTGCTCGAAGGGGATCTAGGATGCAAGTTTTAACATGCTTGAAAATGGCAATATAAACAATGGGATTTGCAATTAAAATGTAAAACTTGCGAAATAAACACACCAAAACAGGAACCACACAATATATCAATATATCTCTGTATCCTCCTACTTTCTCTATCCTAGTTTCAAAGCCAAAGGCGGATGTTGTGCATATGTGCACAACAAACTCACTTGCTCTCGTGTTCCCGATTTCGACTCCTCTGAATTCTCAACTTTATGGCTCAAACTTTCCTGTCATTCTCTTACTAAATATTTCTGTGCTGTCTATCTTTCCCCTAACTCTACCAACTTTCCCAAATTCTTTGACTATCTAAACTCTACAGTGGAACACATTCTATCCATTTCTCCTTTCTCAGAAATCTCCATCTTAGGAGATTTCAACGTTCACCACTGCCAATGGCTCTCCTCTCACACTACTGATCCACCTGGTGAACAAGCCTACGTCTTTTCTATCCTAAATGACCTAGAGCAGTTAGTTCAGCAACCCACCCGTATCCCGGATCGCATCGGAGATCGGCCCAACATTCTTGACCTGTTTCTAACCTCTAACCCTTCTTCTTATACTGTCGATCTTTTCTCTCCTTTGGGCTCCTCCGACCATAAACTTATCTCTGTCACCTGTCCTGTCTCTCCAGTACGGCCACCCAATTCTCCTAGCCGGCGGCGCTTATGGCACTTTGGCGCTGCCGACTGGGAGGCTCTTCGGCAGTACTTCTTTGATTTCCCATGGAATGATTTCTGCTTCCGTGGCCGAGGACCCTCGGAGAGTGCTGAACGCATTACTGAGGTAATCCTATCGGGCATGGAAGCATATATTCCATTCTTTTTCTCTCAGACTAATGCTAAAAAATCTTGGTTTACTCACGCCTGTTCTACTGCTGTCCGCAATATGGAGCAAGCATTCAAACGGTACCGACGCCTTAAAACTCAAGACTCTCATTCTTCATATGTTTCTGCCCGGAATCAAGCCAAATCTGTTCTTCGACTTGCCAAACATTCTTTCACCAATAATAAATGCACTGAACTATCCAACTCTAGCTCTTCCCAAGCTTTCTGGCATCTAGCCAAAAACCTCTCCAACAATTTCTCTTCCTCGTCTTTCCCTCCCCTTTCCCACTCTGATGGCACAACCATCACTTCTTCCTCTGACAAAGCTAAACTCTTCGCTCAAACTTTTGCTAGAAACTCCACCTTGGATGATTCCGGTGCTATTCCTCCCTCTCCGCCCTCCTCTCTCTTACTTATGCCTAATATCCTAATCTCTTCTAAAGATGTACTTTCTACTCTCTCTGGGCTTAACACTAATAAGGCGTACAGTCTGGACAGTGTTCCTCCTGTTGTTCTCAAAAACTGTGCTTCCATGCTGACTCCCTGCCTAGGCAAACTCTTTCGTCTCTGTCTATCCTCTAACGTCTTCCCTTCATGCTGGAAGTTTGCTCACATTCAACCTGTCCCAAAGAATGGTGACCGCTCTCAACCCTCCAACTATCGTCCAATTGCTCTCATTTCTTGTCTTTCTAAAGTTTTTGAAACTATTCTTGCTTCCAAATTTCTTAAGCATTTCTCTTCTCATAATCTGCTCTCAGATCGCCAGTATGGCTTCCTAAGGGTCGCTCTACTGGTGATCTTCTTTCATATCTTACTAACTCTTGGTCATCCTCCTTTCGTTTTTTTATTGCACTAAACATATCGAAAGCCTTCGATAGAGTCTGGCATAAATCTTTAATTTCTAAACTACCCTCCTTCGGTTTCTATCCCTCCATCTGTGCCTTTGTCTCTAATTTCCTTTCTGGCCGTTCCATAGCCGCGGTTGTGGACGGCCATTGTTCACTACCTCACCCTATAAACTCCAGTGTTCCTCAGGGTTCTGTCCTATCTCCTATTCTCTTTCTAATTTTTATAAATGATCTCCTTAACTGCACCTTAATTCCCATCCATTCATATGCAGACAACTCAACCTTACACTACTCCATTACTTTTTCAGAACGCCCCAGTCAGCAATCCCTCAACGACAAACGTAATGAAGCCATAGAACTCTTAAATTCTGATCTAAATACTATTTCCAATTGGGGCAGAGAAAACCTTGTTAACTTTAATGCTTCCAAAACCCAATTTCTCCATCTATCTACCCGTCAGGATCTCCCAGCGGACTATCCCTTATTCTTCAACAATACAAAAATCAACCCTCCATCTTCTCTCAATATTCTTGGTGTCTCTTTTTCTTCTGCTCTCATTTGGAAGGACCATATTACCAGTCTTGCTAAGGCAGCCTCCCAGAAGCTGGGTGTGCTCAACCGCCTTAGGGGGTTCTTTTCCCCTGCACAGCTTCTTGCTCTGTACAGGGGCATAGTGCGTCCTTGTATTGAGTATTGTTCACATGTGTTGGGAGGTTCCTCTCACACCACTCTCCTAGACAAGGTTGAAAGGAAGGCCTTTCGTATCATTAACTCCCGTCCACTCACCAACTCTCTGCAATCTCTCTCTCTCCGCCGCAATGTTGCATCTCTCTCGCTATTCTATCGCTACTATAATAATCAGTGTTCCTCAGAGTTATCCAATGCATACCACCTCCTTTACATAAGGCACGTGGTACCCGTCTTGCAACTCAATCCCACCCCTACTCTGTGCAACTCTCCAACCCAAGAGTGAAACATTACTCTCAAACTTTCTTCTACTCAACAGCTGAGCTCTGGAACTCTCTCCCAGAATCAGTCTTTCCTGCTTCCTATGACTTAAATTGCTTCAAACTCTGTGTGTCCAGGCATTTTGGCTCGAACGTCCCTTGATTTTGGCCCTGTCACTCTTTCAACTATGGGGGAGGCACTCGCTATAGTCAGTTATGTCTTTTGCCTCCCTTAATCACATAAAAAATAAAAATAAACAAAATAGACAAAATAACTTATCAAAATAAACACACCAAAACAGGAACCACACAATATATAGACAAAATAACTTATCAAAATAAACACACCAAAACAGAAACCACACAATATATAGACAAAATAACTTATCAAAATCGCTATGTGGAAAAAAAAACGCATTGAAGATTTAGCAAAACCATGTTATGAAATAAAAAAAAGATGCATGAAACTCCAAACAAGGAGTCATGTAACTGGCCAACAAACATGAAGGGTGAGATACTGGCAGTGAGATACCAGCCTTAAAGCTGGTATCACTCGAGGCTTTTATAGTCAACATTCAGTGATCAAAAAATTTCTGGCATCATTTCTGGATTATTTTGCACTGGTATCGGAAACTAGACTGGTTATAGATAAATTTTAAGTCACCGAAATATTCTAAATGTTAGCCTCATAAGCTGCCAGACCATGTTGAGGATAAATGTTGAAGGAAAAAGCGTTTGTGTGATACCAGCTTAAAGGCCGCGTCATACAGAACTCGAATCCACCAGAACCCACTGGAATCGAACTTTTCACCGGAATTGACGAGAATTACGCGGCCTTAATCGAGTGTGACTTCAGAGTAGAATGCGACCCGTCAATGACCGGAATGTAACTCGAACGAAACTCGATGGACTCGAATGTAACCCAAATATGAGTCGATGTTAACCAGTAAGTGACTCGAAGGAAACCGGATGTGGAAAGACTATTCGATCCCAAGTCGAATGCAACTCGAATGACCAGAATGAGACCGGAATGTCAGTATATCATGACCAGAATTACATGAAGTTAAGTCGAACGTAAGTGGAACTAAGTTGAACGTAACTCGAACGTAAGTGGAACGTGACTCGAATAGGCAGAAGGTAACTCGATGAGGAACCTTTGAGTATTGTTACGACTGGGGTTCAAATATATCAGGGCTCTTATTCATTGGACTAGTAATGGCATAAATGTTACAACGGAAAGCGCTAGCTCCAACCTCTGAAGTATATTCCCAGTGAACAAAGAACACAAATACTCTACAGAGTTCTATATGCAATAATAGGCTATCAAACTCTCAATAAATGTGCGTCTACTCTAGGCTTAATGTTAGGTGAAAACAGCCTACTACTACCTATAACCGAAGGTGCTTGGTTATGGTATGCAAAGTAAGGTGGTAAGAGAAGTTACAGCTTACGTTACTTTAATCAATAAATGTCAGGCACTCCTGCATGAAAGAAAGTGCACTAAAGTCCTTCAACACTAACAAGGAATCTTCTTTAAATGTTAGATGCTGTAAAGATGCTCGTATCGGAAATGGAACCCAAAAAGGCAGGCAGTAGAACAATGCTCGTGCAGGCTATGCACACAAAAAGGCAGAATATATAATGCCGTCGGAGCCAAGAATATCCTAAACACTACAACACAAATAATAATCGCCACGACAATGCAGTATTCCTATCAACAAAAAGAGCCTAAGTCGTTTGTGTCTCAATACATCAAACTAGGCTGCGAAATGCTTGTGTAATCATAAATGGGTATGCATAAAAAGAGTAATTGGTTTAATATACTTAATGTCTACTGTGACTGATAAAGTCTAGCTAGAGTCAATGATACGAGATACTGGTGCGCATGGCATGCTGCATAGCCTAGTGCAAATCTCAAGTCTGTGCGTCAAATATTACGTTATAATGAAAGGTAGCTCTCTTGAGAAACCTTAATACCGAAGTATTAAGCGTTCTCCTGGCGTACCTCAAAGACAAACAATCGAGACTAGAACAGTGCAGAATGGTATAGGCAAAAAACCCTCATTCGTGCATGCTCTACTCTCAATGGCACACAGACTAGAATTTACTCAATCAACTCCAGTTCTCAGGTATGTCGTGCCGCTTTTAACTGAAGCCAGCACTCATAGGAAACAATACCTTAGAATATCAGACTCCTAGTCTAGCATTATCTAATCCAGCAGAACACTAATAATTATAGGAAGCGGCAATATGAAAGCCAACCAATGCTTCGTGATCCCCTTATCTTAACAACTAACATAAATAGGCTATATCAGACCTTAACACACAATACAACTGGCCAGCATGAAGCTGATTTTGCAGAGTTAACCAGAGGGGGTATAATATTAATAAAAGGTGGTGAAAGATATGGAAAATGAGAGAGATAGGCAGAGGAAAAGATTCTCAGGTACGGAGCGGGGACAAATAGCAAGGGAAAAAAAGATGGGTGTGTTCTAGAAACCAGATCTGAGGGAGAGAGTGGCGAGGAACTGTATATATACTCGCACTAGTTCGAGCCGCGTGGAAAAAAGCGGTTACAAGTAAATCTAGCCACTAGCAAGAGCTTGCAGCATGGTAAGGACCTCCCTCCACCAACCCCCGCGAGGCAGCCAGCCGTGACATCATCGAGCGGGACAAAAAACACTGCGCGCCCCCTCTCACTCTGTTCTACTCTCTCTCTCTCTCCCAGATCCCATCATTACTAGTTAATGATAAAACATATACTTTACAATTAAATATATAAAGCCTTGACATGGGCGAAAACAAAGAGCCTTTCTGGACTGCCCATGACACGAGCTTTCATATGAAATAAAGCACACTCTAATACATAAACTGTAGCCCCATCCACTGCCCTGGCGATCCTAGTGAGTCACTGTAGGACAAGCCATGCGGTTCTAACGGAGTGGTTAACGTCACACCCCCCCCCAAGATTTTTCTCAGAGGCCCCAAGGCTCACAAAAATCTGATGGTTAGAACCCATGCTATATCTCCACTTCCCATCACCCAGCGGCAGTAAAATATCTGGCACAGTTCTTCAACAAAACATTTTTTCCAAAATTATAACCCTCCCAACACAATAGGTTAAATTATATGTAGTTATGCTCCTCAAGAGCGAGCTTCTCTAGCCCAGCATTCTGAGAGGAGTGCAACTCAGAATTACTGCTATAACATACTGAAAAAAATTCAACTATCAAAGAAAGTTTTTTATTTGATTTTTATGTTTTTTAATTTGTTTATTTCGGCTGCACTATAGGGGCAAGCCTAGTTTTTTTCTTCTATACCAAACGCTCAACTCCTGCTTTACGACCCAATACGCTGGGCTACAACCGCGAGCCAACAAGCACCAAGCGCAAAATACTATTCAAACTAAAGCAGGAGGCTACCCGTGTGTCAATCTACCCAGGATCATCCACCCTCGAAAGACAATCTGCAATCACGTTGTCACAACCGGCAATATGGCGTATGTCCAGGTTATATTCCTGTAACATTAGCGACCACCTGGTCAGCCTCATATTCCGATTGTGAAACTGGTTAAAAAACTTGAGAGGGTGGTGATCTGTGTAAATTACAACGACTGGACCATAGGCTGGAACATAGACCTCGAAATGCCTCAGTGCAAGTACAATTGCCAGCAGCTCTTTCTCGACAACAGAGTAGTTCTTTTGGGCTGAATTGAACTTCTTCGAGTAGAAACTAACAGGATGTTCCAGCCCATCATCGTCCTTTTGCATAAGCACGACACCAGCCCCCACACCACTAGCATCCGTTGCTAGTTGGAAAGGTAGGCTAAAGTCAGGGGCCCTGAGGATCGGGTGAGTGCACAACAGGTGTTTTACTACGCTAAACGCCTTCTCACACTCAGGCGCCCATTTGAATTTCTTATCCTTCGCTAAAAGATCTGTCAGAGGTGCTAGCACGGTAGAGTACCCCTTAACCCGGTAAGCGCTAAATAGACCTAGGGGCTAGGGTAGTTATTTGTGCATTTCTAGCCTTGGATTCTGACAGAATTCGTTATATTTACAATATAGAGCATTATTTGTTTTCGGTATGCTTTTATTTTACATATATGATGTATATATGAACCTTCAAGAGTGCTAAAATAAGTGGGAAAAGCATTTGGGTGGTGAAAAACGAAGATATTGGCCACCCGGTCGTAATGTCAGGCGAGAGAGAGCTACAGGCAACCCTCCTCTCTCGCTGTCTGTGAGGTAACTGAGACGAGCGGGGCGGTGTGGGCCGGTGTCTGGGTGTTACATAACGATCTTTTCTGCAACCCACTTGTGCTACATTATCGCGGGAGAGAAAAATAACCGATAAATGATGATAATAAGAGGGAAAATAGGTGATAATTGAGGAGGGGAGGGAGGGGGGAATAAGGTGGGGAAGGAGGGGAGGGGGGTGGGTGAGATTTACATGGATGAGTACTGGAGGGGAATTATCTCACCTAGAGACAAATTCCTTTGTTTTGATAGGCCCTTTTTTTTTTTGGAAAGTTTTTTTATGGTCTTGCTTCCGTGAGGCCTATCGCGTTCCCTATAGGAAGCCTTCCGTGAGGCCTATCGCGCTTGCCGGGTTAATGAAGCGTCTGTAGTATCCGATCATACCTAAGAACCTCATGATCTGCTTCTTGGTGGCCGGCCGGGGAAAGTGATCAATCGCAGCTATCTTGTTCTGTGGGGGGCACACCTGACCCAACCCCACCATGAACCCAAGATACTGCACGGACGCCCGCACGAAATCACACTTCGCCAGGTTGACCACCAAGCCAGCCTCACTAAGCCTCTTGAACAGGAGTTCTACGTGCTCACAATGACTCGTAAAGCTGTTGTCATAGATAATAACATCGTCGAGGTATACTGTGCAATTAGGAATGTCTCTCGTTATATCATTCATCAAACTCTGAAAGGTAGCGGGTGCATTCTTTAGACCATAAGGCATAACGTTACAGCGGTAGGTAGCACCATCCACCACAAAACCACATACCTCTTTCGCTCGTTCGGACAAGGGCACCTGCCAGTATCCCTTAACCAAGTCCACCTTGGTTAGGTACTTTGCATTGCCTATCTTGTCCACACAGTCGTCGACCCGAGGAAGAGGGTATGGGTTGGTGGGCGTCAAACCGTTTAACCGTCTGTAGTCTACACAGAATCGCACCTTACCATCCGGTTTTGGTTGCAGCGTGACGGGAGATGTCCACTTCACCACCCCCTTCTCAATCAGCCCCCTTGTTAACATATACTCCAACTCCGCCCGGAGGGCCGGCAGTTTAATAGGGGGCACCCTATAGGGAACTGACTTGAAAGGTGGGTGGTCTCCCACGTCCACGTCGTGCACCTCTAGGGTAGTGAGGCCTGGGTGCTCCGCGAAAACAGAGGGGTATGAACCGAACAGGCGCTCCACAGCCACCCGCTGATGCTCAGGTAAGTGTTGCAACGCTTCCTGAGCCGCCTGGTTCGTGTTCCCCGCCCACTGGTTCGCAGAGACATGATGATCCCAGTTATCCTCCACCTGAGCTTGACTGTCCCGTTCTCCTTCTCCACCTTGACTGCTAAACGTCATCACAGGCACAGTGAGAGGCTCAGGGGGGTGCCTCACATACTCCTTCATAAGATTAACGTGACATAACTGATTGCGCTTACGTCTGTCTGGAGTGGCTACCAAGTAATCCAGGTCCGATAGCTTCTCAACCACCCTATAAGGACCAGTGTACTTCGCGGATAAGGGGTGACCTACAAGGGGCAGTAGAATCAACACCTCCTGTCCCACATGAAACTCCCTGAGTTTAACCTTGAGGTCGTACCTGTCCTTCATGAGGGCCTGAGAGCTAGTCAAATTACGGCCAGCCAACTCCAGACTGCGCAACATCCGTTCCCGACTGTCGAGGACATACTTGAGCATAGAACAAGGTTTTTCTGCACCCTCCCATATTTCTTTAACCATATGGAGAGGCCCTCTGACACGGTGTCCAAAGACGAGCTCATTAGGGCTGAATCCCAAACTTTCCCCAGGTACCTCCCGTGCAGCAAACAAAACATATGGCAGGCCAAGATCCCAATCTTTCCCATTCTCAAAGCAATAACAACGAAGCATAGATTTTAAGGTTGAGTGCCATTGCTCTAACACACCCTGGCTCTCCGGATGATACGCAGATGACACAACCGTAACAATCCCATGCTGCTGCATAGTTTGAACAAAGAGGTTAGAAGTGAAGTTGGATCCTTGGTCTGACTGAATCTCCTGCGGGTAACCATACCGGGAAAAATACACTAGCAAGTTTCGGACCACCGTCTTCGCTGACCCATTTCTCATAGGGTAAGCGTCAGGGTACCTTGTTGCTACATCCATGATGGTCAGGAGAAACTTGTTTCCGGCACTTGTAGGGGGAAGGGGGCCAACCATATCCACTATAACCTTACTAAAGGGAGGCCCACTGACAGGAATGGGGTGTAACGGCGCCTTAGGAATGCTCTGATTCGGTTTGCCAACCTTCTGACACACATCACACATTGCCACCCATGACATAACTTGTGCTCTCAGACCAGGCCACCAAAATAATTTCCCCAAGGCTGCAACCGTCTTACAGACACCCAGATGTCCCGCCAGTGGTACATCATGGGCCAACCTAAGTAGGCTTTCCCTGCAAACCCTTGGCACGACCAGCTGGTCTACCTCTCCTGACCCCCCCTCCCAATTCCTCTGCGGATCTTGGAATCGCCGGTATAATATGCCATCTATGAAAAAAAAATCTCCCGACTGTGCATCACTGTCCTCCTCCAACTCGACAGCACCGGTACCACATTCAAGAACCTCCGGGTCTTCCAATTGCAACTTACGAATGTCCGAAGGAGCAAGCCTATCCAAGTGCTTGCGAAACAACTCATGCCCCCCTCCTACATTAAATTTGGCCTCCCGTTGCTCTCTCTCTGCGTACCGTTGCTGCCTCATCGTCTGTTTAGGCCCATCCACTGCCTTCTCAGGAACAGTTAATGGGTCTTCTCTAGACTCGAAAATTGGTCCTAATAATGAGTCCCCGAGAATGTCCGCTGATACTGAACTCTCAACCGCATCAACTTTCAACCCCTTCTCGGTACCCTTCCTCCGCTGATCTAAAGACTGTTGACCAGAATGTGACCCCCTGGATGCAAGGGAACGGGTGACAACACATGCCATAGGTTGCCCCCGACACTTCTCAACCCACTCCTGCTCCTCCCTACTCACGTCGGCCGGCTTCTCGGCAACGACCAAGGGTGGAGCCTCAGAGGTAGGCCCCGCAAAGTCGTTGCCGAGAAGGAGGTCGACGCCCCCAACAGGTAATTTCTCCACAATTCCTACATCCAGGTCACGAGTCACACCATCAACCTCCATCTTCATTCTTACAAGCGGGTATGACCTTGTTGCATTAACTCCCTGAACCACAACCACCCACGCCGTATTTACAGGTTTACCAGTGAAATTTCTCAACAGTGTTTGCGATGCCCCAGTGTCACGCAAAATTCTCACCTCATGTCTTCTACCACCCCACTCCACACAACCGAGTCCCCTGTGGTCACTAAAGGCATCACGGACAGGGAATAAGCCTTCCGGATCCTTCTGCACTGGCAGCGTATTTACCTCGGAAGAATTGCCTCTAACAAGCTCCGATGTCCTCTTGAACACTCCAATGCCGTGAGCAAAAGACACGGATGCCGGAGGAGGTCGACTAGGGCACTCATTTGCTTTATGACCCTCCTTGTGGCACTTAAAACACATAAATTTCGGTTTCGGCTTATACTGTGATGTAACAGGCCCCTGACTTTTCTTATACGGCGTGGTGTTAGGTTTGAATTCAGTTTTAGTTTCATTGCTCTTTTGTTTAAACGTGTCGTTGCTACGGGGAGGGGGAGGATAACGGTCCCTAGCACTTGCATCGTACTTCTGTGAGGACCCGCAACCCCGAATCAACGACAGCCGTAGATCAGTAAAGTGGTAAGGTGGTAAGAGAAGTTACAGCTTACGTTACTTTAATCAATAAATGTCAGGCACTCCTGCATGAAAGAAAGTGCACTAAAGTCCTTCAACACTAACAAGGAATCTTCTTTAAATGTTAGATGCTGTAAAGATGCTCGTATCGGAAATGGAACCCAAAAAGGCAGGCAGTAGAACAATGCTCGTGCAGGCTATGCACACAAAAAGGCAGAATATATAATGCCGTCGGAGCCAAGAATATCCTAAACACTACAACACTAATAATAATCGCCACGACAATGCAGTATTCCTATCAACAAAAAGAGCCTAAGTCGTTTGTGTCTCAATACATCAAACTAGGCTGCGAAATGCTTGTGTAATCATAAATGGGTATGCATAAAAAGAGTAATTGGTTTAATATACTTAATGTCTACTGTGACTGATAAAGTCTAGCTAGAGTCAATGATACAAGATACTGGTGCGCATGGCATGCTGCATAGCCTAGTGCAAATCTCAAGTCTGTGCGTCAAATATTACGTTATAATGAAAGGTAGCTCTCTTGAGAAACCTTAATACCGAAGTATTAAGCGTTCTCCTGGCATACCTCAAAGACAAACAATCGAGACTAGAACAGTGCAGAATGGTATAGGCAAAAAACCCTCATTCGTGCATGCTCTACTCTCAATGACACACAGACTAGAATTTACTCAATCAACTCCAGTTCTCAGGTATGTCGTGCCGCTTTTAACTGAAGCCAGCACTCATAGGAAACAATACCTTAGAATATCAGACTCCTAGTCTAGCATTATCTAATCCAGCAGAACACTAATAATTATAGGAAGCGGCAATATGAAAGCCAACCAATGCTTCGTGATCCACTTATCTTAACAACTAACATACATAGGCTATATCAGACCTTAACACACAATACAACTGGCCAGCATGAAGCTGATTTTGCAGAGTTAACCAGAGGGGGTATAATATTAATAAAAGGTGGTGAAAGATATGGAAAATGAGAGAGATAGGCAGAGGAAAAGATTCTCAGGTACGGAGCGGGGACAGATAGCAAGGGAAAAAAAGATGGGTGTGTTCTAGAAACCAGATCTGAGGGAGAGAGTGGCGAGGAACTGTATATATACTCGCACTAGCTCGAGCCGCGTGGGAAAAAAGCGGTTACAAGTAAATCTAGCCACTAGCAAGAGCTTGCAGCATGGTAAGGACCTCCCTCCACCAACCCCCGCGAGGCAGCCAGCCGTGACGTCATCGAGCGGGACAAAAAACACTGCGCGCCCCCTCTCACTCTGTTCTACTCTCTCTCTCTCTCCCAGATCCCATCATTACTAGTTAATGATAAAACATATACTTTACAATTAAATATATAAAGCCTTGACATGGGCGAAAACAAAGAGCCTTTCTGGACTGCCCATGACACGAGCTTTCATATGAAATAAAGCACACTCTAATACATAAACTGTAGCCCCATCCACTGCCCTGGCGATCCTAGTGAGTCACTGTAGGACAAGCCATGCGGTTCTAACGGAGTGGTTAACGTCACAGTATATAAAGGGAGGATTGATTCACAGCCTCACAGGCACACCAGTAGTAACAGGGCACTCACCACGGCAACATAAGCACTTTCAATCACATACACACATACACGTACACGAGGGGAGGGGGTGGGGGGTGGAGATAGGGTTTTTCTGGACCCCCTTCTCCCTCATGTTTAGCTCCATTAGTTTTTGAGATGTTATGACGTTCATTCCATTAGTTTGGCGGTTATAAAAAATATTGCCCTATTTCTTTGTTAATATTAAGACCTTTCGTGCCATTTAGGCATAGGTTTATTTCCTGGCGAGCGATAGCGAGCCTGTAACTTTAGGAGGACCTGGCCATCGGCTGGGACACTTTTCTACCGAAAAATTTACAAATTAATATTCGAATTGAGTGTGTTTTTTAAGCTTTGATGGATGTCTAGCGAAGAAAGTAAAAACAAAAAAATATATATAGGCTAAATAAACAATAGATCAAAAAGTAACCCTACCCCCTTAACTCACACAGCTGGGGTGAAGGAAGAACACTTTTCATTGGTAGACACAACTGAGGGGAGGTGTGGAGAGTTAGATGAGTAAGTTTGATTCCAGGTACTACTTGAAATTCAATGGCCTCGTATAGGGCCGAATTTATATTTTATTTTATTTATTATTATTTTATTTTTATTTTTTTTCAACCATTATATATTTGGGGCCGCACCTAGTCGAGTTATATTCTGGTTGTATTCCAGTTACCTTCTAGTTGGATTCCACTTGTATTCTAGTACTTCTAGTCATGTTCGAGTCGACATCCAGTGTACACTCGATACACCAAGCAAGTATGCAGTCATCTACCAGTCATATTCTAGTCGGCATCCAGTTGTATTCTTCTTAATTCGAGTTATATTCAACTCTCATTCCATTACATTCAATTTTAAAGTGGAATAATCAACTTGTCATCCAGTTGACTTCCGGTCATTATCGAGTGGCATCGAGTTACATTCAAGTAATTCGAGTCGGCATCGACTATAAAAAATACATCAGAACATGACCAGAATAGGTAGAATGCGACTCTAATGCGACTCGAATGCGACCAGGATACGACTAGAATGTAACTCGATAATTTTTAACGTTTTTTTCACTCGATCAATCGTAGAAAGTTAACGCATGCACTAACTTTTTGCTCACTCACTCGATCAATCGAGTGACGACTAGAACATTACTCGAAACACAAGAATAGACAAGAATCTAACCAGAACACGTACAAGAATAGACCAGAATGGGGAAGAAGTGGCTAAAATTTGAATTTTTGAATTCATTCCGGTGGGTTCTGGTGGATTCGAGTTCTGTATGACGCGGCCTTAAAGGCCGCGTCATACAGAACTCGAATCCACCAGAACCCACTGGAATCGAACTTTTCACCGGAATTGACGAGAATTACGCGGCCTTAATCGAGTGTGACTTCAGAGTAGAATGCGACCCGTCAATGACCGGAATGTAACTCGAACGTTACTCGATGGACTCGAATGTAACCTAAATATGAGTCGATGTTAACCAGTAAGTGACTCGAAGGAAACCGGATGTGGAAAGAAGACTATTCGATCCCAAGTCGAATGCAACTCGAATGACCAGAATGAGACCGGAATGTCAGTATATCATGACCAGAATTACATGAAGTTAAGTCGAACGTAAGTGGAACTAAGTTGAACGTAACTCGAACGTAAGTGGAACGTGACTCGAATAGGCAGAAGGTGACTCGATGAGGAACCTTTGAGTATATAAAGGGAGGATTGGTTCACAGGCACACCAGTAGTAACAGGGCACTCACCACGGCAACATAAGCACTTTCTATCACATACACACATACACGTACACGAGGGGAGGGGGGGGTGGAGATAGGGTTTTTCTGGACCCCCTTCTCCCTCATGTTTAGCTCCATTAGTTTTTGAGATGTTATGACGTTCATTCCATTAGTTTGGCGGCTATAAAAAAAATTGCCCTATTTCTTTGTTAATATTAAGACCTTTCGTGCCATTTAGGCATAGGTTTATTTCCTGGCGAGCGATAGCGAGCCTGTAACTTTAGGAGGAACTGGCCATCGGCTGGGACACTATTCTACCGATAAATGTACAAATTAATCTCGAATTGAGTGTGTTTTTTAAGCTTTGATGGATGTCTAGCGAAGAAAGTATAACAAAAAAATATATATAGGCTAAATAAACAATAGATAAAAAAGTAACCCTACCCCCTTAACTCACACAGCTCTTGGGTGAAGGAAGAACACTTTTCATTGGTAGACACAACTGAGGGGAGGTGTGGAGAGTTAGATGAGTAAGTTTGATTCCAGGTACTACTTGAAATACAATGGCCTCGTATAGGGCCGAATTTATATTTTATTTTATTTATTATTATTATTATTTTTCTTTTTTTCAACCGTTGTATATTTGGGGCCGCACCTAGTCGAGTTATATTCTGGTTGTATTCCAGTTACCTTCTAGTTGGATTCCACTTGTATTCTAGTACTTCTAGTCATGTTCGAGTCGACATCCAGTGTACACTCGATACATCAAGCAAGTATGCAGTCATCTACCAGTCATATTCTAGTCGGCATCCAGTTGTATTCTTCTTAATTCGAGTTATATTCAACTCTCATTCCATTACATTCAATTTTAAAGTGGAATAATCAACTTGTTATCCAGTTGACTTCCGGTCATTATCGAGTGGCATCGAGTTACATTCAAGTAATTCGAGTCGGCATCGACTATAAAAAATACATCAGAACATGACCAGAATAGGTAGAATGCGACTCTAATGTGACTCGAATGAGACCAGGATACGACTAGAATGTAACTCGATAATTTTTAACGATTTTTTCACTCGATAAATCGTAGAAAGTTAACGCATGCACTAACTTTTTGCTCACTCACTCGATCAATCGAGTGACGACTAGAACATTACTCGAAACACAAGAATAGACAAGAATCTAACCAGAACACGTACAAGAATAGACCAGAATGGGGAAGAAGTGGCTAAAATTTGAATTTTTGAATTCATTCCGGTGGGTTCTGGTAGATTCGAGTTCTGTATGACGCGGCCTAAAAGGCCGCGTCATACAGAACTCGAATCCACCAGAACCCACTGGAATCAAACTTTTCACCGGAATTGACGAGAATTACGCGGCCTTAATCGAGTGTGACTTCAGAGTAGAATGCGACCCGTCAATGACCGGAATGTAACTCGAACGTTACTCGATGGACTCGAATGTAACCTAAATATGAGTCGATGTTAACCAGCAAGTGACTCGAAGGAAACCGGATGTGGAAAGAAGACTATTCAATCCCAAGTCGAATGCAACTCGAATGACCAGAATGAGACCGGAATGTCAGTATATCATGACCAGAATGACATGAAGTTAAGTCGAACGTAAG
>JBAKBP010020957.1:0-41578 GCA_037953745.1 Lithodes maja | reverse complement strand
GCTCCTAGGTGGAGCATCCAGTTGCCTTCTCTGGAGGCTCGAATTAAGTCCAGCATGATCTCAACCATGTCCAGGTATGACATCCAGAATGCTGAGAGGTTGTGTTCATCTCTGAGGGTCTCAAGATAAACTTGGAAAAGCTTCATGATATGTGTGCATGATTCACTCTCCATCAGCTCTTGAAAGAGTCCCTGAGACACATTGCTGTGAAAGCTGTTGATGTCCTTCAGTGTTTCATCTAGATGGTGTATGTCCCTTGAATGGTTTTCTTCTAGCCATGAATGGAAGCCTTTCCATGCAAGCCTCATCAGTGCTTCATACACGAGCTTGTGTAGTCTCACTGCTCTGTTGTACCTCTTGCCGTTCATCACTCCTGACACTGATCCTTCTGCGATGATACCTGATTCCACACACAGATCTCTAAGACCTGCATCTTGAAACCTCTTTCCTATGGTGGAGATGAGATTACAGATTGTGTGGAAGACGCCCATCCTGATGATAATGTTCTTGAACTTCTCTTGTTTCCAGATAACTTCGGCAGCTTTGGCATAGAGTGCTTGATCAAACACGCACACAATCTTGTTAAGCTGTAAGGACTGCATGATAGCATGCGTTTGTTCCAAGATTTCATTAACGGTGGACATTTCTGTTGCGGGAGCATTGATAGTGGGCAGGTAGCTTACAGTGTCCTGAACCACTGCAATGTCTCTGCGCATTTTGATGTTGAACCCAGTCCAACTGCTGATGGACTGGTCCTCATGGTCTGACATTCGAGTAAGAAGCCAGATATGGTTCTTTGTCTTTGAATCCTGGACTTCCTTGGTAGTGTCGACATACGCAGTCTCAATCCTAGGTGGCCCTGCCCGCCGCCCAACATTGTATATTGGCAGCATTGATGATGTCTGAGTGATGCTTCTTATCTTGGACTTGGTAATCTCTGGCAGGACTTTCTCTGGCACAGAGCCTGCAACCTTGGACTGGACAGCAATGCCATTGACTCTATGAGAAGTACCTGCTCCACTTAGGGTCTCTTCAAGTCGGTCAATGTTATCCCAGGCCAGGGTTGTGAACACACCAGGGTAGATGTTTGCTGGCAGTGGAATGTCATCCTTTGAGCATTCCAGCTTCTGGATACAAAGGGCTGTATCGATCTCCTCAAACATTGAGTAAGACACACAGTGACCAAGACGATTCAGAGTTCGGATCAGTTCTGTGTTTCCTGTCAAAGACTTTACAGCATTGGTCAGCAGTACGTGCTTGGGTGGTTTTGTCTTGCCACTGGTAACAGCAAAGACCAAGTCACTGCCAAAGGAAGTGGCAAGACGTTGAGCTCTTTCAGAGGAAGTTTCACACTCACACTCTCCTGTCAGCAGGGTGTGCAGGAATTGAGTGACTGCTGCAGGAATGACATTCTGATCTGTATCGGGAGGCCATGGCTGACTCACATCTTGTTTATTGATCTCATTCCTCAGCTGCATTCCTGCTTTGGTTAAGACATCTTCAGAGTTAGCTGCTCTTGCTTCTTGCAGGTCTTTTGCCATTTTGTGTGCTTGCCAGGCAAGGTCGTCCATTGAGAGGCTGCGTGGATAGATTAGAAGCTTTCCTTTCTCATCTGGGACAAAGCGTAGTGATTCTCCAAACTCGGTTTCAATCTTACGGCGAACATGTTTCTTTGTCGCTGGTTTCAGTTGAATAATACCACGGGACATCATGGATCTCTCAAGCCTAGATGTGAGGTTTGTCATAGGCAGTACCTCTGGGTTGGGGAATAATTTGGTCCTTATATACAAGCAGAGTTCCTCGAGGGCTTCTGTCTCAACCTCTTCGTAGCGTGCTTCCTCGCTTTCTTCCTGATTTTC
Source organism: Lithodes maja (assembly GCA_037953745.1). Taxonomy (NCBI): domain Eukaryota; kingdom Metazoa; phylum Arthropoda; class Malacostraca; order Decapoda; family Lithodidae; genus Lithodes; species Lithodes maja. The sequence continues at coordinate 39,719 of JBAKBP010020957.1, read as the reverse complement.
ACCTGCACCCGACCTGGCGGCCGCTGGGAAATCATCTTTTGTGAAGAGTTTGTAGCACGACTTGTGGTAGTGACCCTCTGCAGCAACAAGGTCTCTGCTAACTAAACCAAGGATTCTCTGGTTGAGTTTCCTTATTGCTGCTCTGCGAATCTTCTCATCTGCTCGTAGCTCAACACACTGTATGAGTGGCTCCCTTGTCTTTGTTGTTTTTATGTACTTGCTTGACTTCTCGCAGAAGATACATCCTTTGGCATACACCCTGCTAGTACTAGGGGCATCCCTTGATGCCCTCCTCCTGGGGTCGACGCTTGCTGATTCTATCTTGACACCCTTGGCAAGGATAGAATCCAGTGACTTCTTCATTGTAAAGAGACTATGACATTTACGGTGATAATGTATGTGTGGTATTCCTCCTTCTTCAAGGCCCTTGGCTGCTTCCAGGACTGGATCATGCTGCCTGATTTCTGCAGCCCTGAGCAATGTGTTCCAGGAGTCCAAATCCTGTGGTGACACCAGAGCATCGCTGTCATCATCAGAGCAGTGGATGATACAGTCGATCCGTGCTCTCTTCCTCGCAGATGGTTCCATCCTGCCGTCAAACAGTCGACACACACCTGCAAAAAATATCACCATTAAACCATGAACAAACAAACACATTACATGGAAACCACTCTACATATGTTTGCTCCTTCCAATAATAAATTATCCCCAAAATATAACCAAAAATCCCCAAATATGAAATAAACCCCTAAATATGGAGAAACTTGAAATACACATCGGAATAATTCTTGTAGAGAATCAAATAAGCTACAAGAGCTGTTAGAATATATTTTTCAATGTTCCCCATATTTAAGGATTTATTCTAGATTTAGAGGAAAATACCCAAAATATAGAGTATATTCCGAAATATGAGGAAATTTGAAAAATACCTAGGAACAAGTTACTCTGGTAGAGAATATAATTCTACATAGGTGTTCAAAGTTTCGCGATGATTGTGTGATGGATTTTAAAGAAAATGAGGAAAACGCCGAGCGTCACGCTAAAAATCTTTATTTTTGGGTAGCGCCCCTATTGCATCAAAAAAATTAGACTAAGCTACCAGTGCGAGAAGGCTATCATATCTTAATGTACTTACAGTCACTCTATAAACATTTTAGTACCATTCGTGTTTAGTCACCCCAGGTGGTACCGATATCTGGCCTGGCTCATGGACTACCCCATCAAACCCCTCACACCCAGCGACCGCATGGCACTAAAACAACGCTGAGTTTATCACTAAAACACATCTTATAAAAAAAATTCACATTTCATAACTCCTCCCAACAATAGTAAAAGACACAATATCATGCTCCCAGAGCGAGCTTACAGCAGCTCAGCCGTTTGATAGTTCGTGGACTACTCAAACTTTATAGGCTATGACAAACTTATACAATTATCTATATCAAAAAGAAAGAGTTTTTATATGATTTTTATATTTTAATATGTTTTTTCCCGGCTGCACTATAAGGGCAGCCTATTTTCTTCTATACCAAACGCTCAACAATCCTGCTTTACGACCCAATACGCTGGGCTACAACCGCGAGCCAACAAGCACCAAGCGCAAAATACTACTCAAACTAAAGCAGGAGGCTACCCGTGTGTCAATCTACCCAGGATCATATACCCCTGAACGACCACATGCAACCTCGTTGTCACAACCGGCAATATGGCTTATGTCCAGGTTATATACCAATAACCTTAGTGACCACCTGGTCAGCCTCATATTCCGATTGTGAAACTGGTCCAAGATCTCGAGAGGGTAATGATCTGGGTAAACTACACCGACCGGACCATAGGCTGGAACATAGATCTCGAAATGCCCCAGCGCATCATTGTCCTTTTCACTTTCATTCATCAGGCTCTGACACGTTGCTGGTGCATTCTTAAGTCCGTCAGGCACAACATTGCACTGGTAGGTACTCCCGTCCACAACAAAACCACATACCTCTTTAGCACGCTCGGACAAAGGTACTTGCCAGTAACCTTTTACTAAATCAACTTTAGACAAAAACCGAGCATTACCAATTTTATCAACACTATCATCAACCCGAGGAAGAGGATATGGGTTAGTTGGAGTCAAACCGTTTAGCCTACGGAAATCAATACAGAAGCGTACCTTGCCATCTGGTTTAGGCTGCAGTGTTACGGGGGAAGTCCATTTAACGGTACCTTTCTCTATCAACCCTCTACCGAGCATATACTCCAACTCATCCCTCAGAGCGGGTAGTTTTATGGGGGGCACACGGTATGGGATTGACTTAAAGGGTAGATGGTGCCCCACGTCAACATCATGCATAGCCTGAGTAGTGAGGCCTGGATGTTCAGCGAATACAGTGGGGTATAAACCGAGCAACTGACGGATAGCTTCAAATTGCGGCTCAGGCAAATGGGCTATAGCCTCGTCAGCCCTTAGGCTCGAGTTCCCCGCCCACTGATCCGCTGAAACATGGTGATCCCAGCTATCCTCCTCTGAAGCTTGACTGTCCCCCTCTCCTTCTCCACCACGGCCGCAACAAGCCAACACAGGGACAGTGAGAGGCTCAGAGGGGCGCCTCACATACTCTTTTATCAGGTTCACGTGACATAACTGATTCTTCTTCCTCCTGTCTGGAGTGGCAACAAGGTAATCTAGGTCCGAAATTTTCTCCACAATTTTATAGGGTCCAGTATACTTCGCCGACAAGGGGTTACCCACCAAAGGCAACAAAATCAACACCTCCTGTCCCACAATGAACTCCCGGAGCTTCACTTTGCGATCATACCTGTCCTTCATTAAAGCTTGTGACCCTGTTAAATTCCGACCTGCCATCTCCAGACTCTTAAGCATGCGCTCACGGCTTTCAAACACATACTTCAACAAGGAACAAGGCGGCACAGTTCCTTCCCAAATTTCCCGCAGCATATTAAGGGGGCCCCTGACTCGGTGTCCAAAAATCAGCTCGTTTGGACTAAATCCCAGGCTCTCACCAGGCACTTCCCGAGCAGCAAACAGTACATACGGCAATCCAAGATCCCAATCTCTTCCGTTATCAGCACAATAACACCTGAGCATGCTTTTAAGGGTGGCATGCCACCGCTCAAGCACCCCTTGGCTCTCAGGGTGATACGCTGACGATACCACCGCCCGTATTCCATGCTGTTGCATTGTTTGCTTAAAGAGATTGGAGGTGAAATTGGACCCCTGATCAGACTGAATCTCCTCCGGGTACCCGTACCTTGAAAAGTACCACAACAAGTTACTGACTACCGTCTTAGCCATGCCGTTTTTCATGGGGTATGCATCGGGGTATCTAGTGGCAACATCCATGATGGTTAACAAAAATTTATTACCAGCCTTTGTGGGAGGGAGGGGACCAACCATGTCAACAACAATCTTACTAAAAGGTGGCCCAATTACAGGAATAGGGTGCAACGGAGCTTTAGGAATAACTTGGTTTGGTTTCCCGACCCGTTGACAAATATCACATGAGTTTATCCAGGACTGCACATGAGACTTCATCCCCGGCCACCAAAACAACTTCCCCAAAGCCGCCACCGTTTTTCTTACCCCCAAATGTCCTGCCAGCGGTGTGTCATGCGCCAAACTCAGTAGGCTATCCCTGCACTCCCGCGGCACCATCAACTGGTCCACTACCCCGGACCCCATCTTCCAGCTACGGTTAGGGTCTTGAAAACGCCGATACAGGATGCCATCTAAATAAAAAAAATCTCCCGGCTGTGCATCACCGTCCTCGTCGAGCTCCACAGCTCCATTAGCACACGTTTGGAGCTCAGGGTCCTCCAGCTGCAACCGACGTATATCTGAGGGTGCCAAGCGATCTAACTGCTCCCGGAGCAATGCATGACCCTCCCCGATACTGAGCTGCTCCCTCTGTCTCTCTCGATGTTCATAACGTTGCTGTCGTGGAGACTCGTCATGCCCAGCCTCGTCACTCTCGATGACAGGCCCAGGGGCTACTCCAGAACTAAGTAATGGTGCTAATACTGAATCACCCAGGAGAGCCGCCGAGTCAAAACTCTTAAAACCAACTCCAGCTTTAGCCTCCTCCTGTTGATCGTTCCTCTGCTGGTCTGAAGACGGAGGACTAGGCTGTGACACTTTAGCTGCCCGAGCTCGGGTGACAGCACACGCCATGGGTTGTGCCTGGCACCGCTCGACCCACTCTCGCTCTTCCCTACTCACGTCGGCCGGCCTCTCGGCAACGACTAAGGGTAGAACCTCAGAAGCGGGCATTGCAAAGTCGTTGCCGAGAAGAAGGTCGACGCCCTCCACTGGCAGTTTCTCCACAATCCCAACATCCAATTCACGTGCCACACCATCCACCTCCAACTCCAACCGCACCAGCGGGTATGACCGAGTTGCATTAATACCCTGCACCACCACCACCCGAGCCGCATTTATAGGGTAGCCAGTCAAGTTTTTCATCAAAGTCTGGGAAGCACCTGTATCACGCAAGACCTCTACTCCATGCTTGCGCCCCGCCCACATCACGCAACCCCGTCCTCTATGGTCGCAAAAAACATCCTGAGCAGGGTTCGAGCCTCCCAGGTGCTTCTGCATTGGCTGTGCCTCAGCCTCTGACGAACTGCCCAGGGCAAACTCAGAAGGCTTCAGAGACACACCAATGTTGCAGGCCAAAGACACAGCTGCTGTAGGTGGTTTGCTAGGACAGACTCTTGCAAAGTGCCCCTTTTTATGACATTGATAACACTCTAACTCCCCTTTGGGCTTCCCTTGGTACTGGGAAGGGCCCGGCCCCTTCTTAAATGGGACGGTGCTAGTCTTGTGGTCAGTCTTGGTATCATAACTCTTGTACTTGTTTGCATAAGATATATTACTAACTCGGGGGGGTGGGGCGTCACGCCCCTTGTTACCTGCCTCACTACGCTGGGCAGACCCGCACCCACGAATTAATGATAGCCGGAGGTCAGCCATCTCAGCTGCCTCCTGTAGAGTTTTTGGATTCTTTTCTTTAATAGTTAGTCATTTCTGCACCTGTACACTTATAAAACTGCTCGAGCAGAAACAGCTCAGTCAACTGTTCGGCCGTCTCAGCTTTCTCAGAACGTGTCCAGTTTGTAAGTGCATCTTTTAAGTCCCGGGCATGTTCAAGAAAGGTCGCCTCCCTAGTCTTTGTAACACCCCGAAACTTCAATCGATATGTTTCTGGTTGCAACTCGTATGCCCGTAGGACAGCTCTCTTCAATTCTGGGTAGTCAATGCAAGACTCTAAAGGCAGTGCATCATAAGCCTTCAGACCCTTACCCGTAAGTCTTGAGGAGACCAGAGCTGCCCACTTCTCTTCAGGCCAATTATGCTCCCTACACTTCTTCTCAAAACGATTAAAAAATTCTGTGACTTCAGTTTCACTAAATGCCGGCACCAACTTGACTAAGTGGGACAAGGACTGTTCTCTTACTTGGCCCTCACGGCCCATCCGAATCCCTGTCGACTCTGCACGAGTCTTATCTAAATCTATTTGAGCACAATATTTCTCTGAGTCGTACCTAAGCTCAGCCTCGTGCCTCCTAATCTCAGCCTCAATCTCCTTCTCCTGCTTCCTAGTCTCATTCTCCTGCTTCCTAGTCTCATTCTCCTGCCTCCTAGTCTCATTCTCCTGCCTCCTAGACTCATTCTCCATCTCCTGCTTCCTAGCCTCATTCTCCATTTTAGCAAGCTCGAGTTTAAATATCATCTCAGGAGACAGGCCGGAAGAGGGAGCTGCCACTACTGAAGGAGGGGGGGCAAGAACTGGGGAACCACCATACGCACCGCCCGAGGGCACTCCAATCTTCCAATGCTCATCCCTCTGTGGGAGAGTGCTAACCTCCGGCAACTGAGTGGACGGCACTGTGGGAGTCGAGTGAGAGGGGATCTGGGGAGGAACCCCCCCAAACGCCCTCTCCTCCGAAACCCCATGTCGCCCACGCAACACCCAGGAAATCAGCTCCCCCTTGGACATCCCTCCTACATTGGATAGACCCAAAACCTTGGCTATCAGGTGCAAGCCATAAACATTCACCCCAGTCAGCCTCTCCTCCGTCACATGGTACTGCTTACTCACAAAAAGTCTAGCATCCTCCTCACTAGTTACTAACGGCACCTCCTCACTTAGCATCTCTCGCTCCTCGTCAGTACTAGGGCACGACATACTGAAGTTCACCAAAAAATTCTCGAGACAAAAGTGTTAAACTCCCTTATGCAAGCACTAATTACTAAATTAACTGGAGTCTCTTAAATGCTCTCCTAATTGCCTTACAAAAAAAAATATTCTTCAATATGTACGCTAAAGTACGAACAAACAAATGTTGTACAACTCTGCAAAAAATTATACTGTTCACAAAATCCTAAGCAAGGTCGCCATTTGTTACGACCGGGCACTCAGGTACACTAGGGCTCTTACACAGGACTCGACTATGGCTCGTTGCCACAACGGAAAACACACGATCCCAACCCCAGAGTACTGCCAGCCGAACAAAAAAACGCCACTACCCTCCAGAGTTCTATCTGCTATAACGGGGTATACAAGAACTCGGTACTAGCGTTTCACACAACAGACTAATAGCAAGACGGGAGTTATCTAGTCTGGTCAACAATCAAACAAAGAAGAAAGTACTACAACACTAAAGAATAGTGTTGGCCGAAGCCGAAGTAATCCACCCTTGAACTAAGAACTTAAGAAGTCCTCCACCCTCTACTTCGGATCGGCACTATTACGTTACGTTAAACAATAGTCCTCGAGCATCAAGCAAGGAATCTTCTGATAAGTTAGATGCTTCTCGAATACTCATAAGAAGTAAGTATCGGATTTTGAACAGCAATTTAATGAATAACTCACTGGTAATTAAAGGCTTTAAATTGACATAAGAAGAATTATAAGAATAAGCAATAGGATATGGCAAACATTAAGAAGAAGTACTCCGACAATGCACTGGCAATAGCCTACTAAGATTGTGCTCGTGGGCCACTAATCTCTGAAGTAGCTAAGCGTGCCACACATGAAATCAATAGTGCTTAAACAATAATATACATAAGGAGAAGCTTCAATACTATGCTGTATCTGCTGGTCGAGCAAAGTCTAGCTGGGATATCTAAGGTTAAGAGACAATGGCTGAGCAAGCGGCTCGTAGCCTAGCGAGGTCCTTAAGACTGTGCGGCCAAATTACGGTAATTGACGGGATGCTCTCTTGAGAGATCCAGATCACTAGTATCTGGTTCTCTCCTGGCGATCCTCTCAAAGTCAAGCAAATGAGATAGCACAGTGTTGGGTGGCACAGGCAAAAGCCCTCACTCGCAACACAGTGCTAAACTCCCACGGTACACAGTCAGAAAGACCACCTAGGCGTTCCACGTCTCCGTTGCAATTGTACTGGTTCAACCGCAACCTAGTACTCATAGGAAATCACAACTCAGAAACCCTATCCCAGTCTAGCATTGCCTAAACCAGCAGAAAACAGGAACATGAATAATCGTACACCGGGAAATGCATGTACGAGTGCAACAAACATCAATCAATCCTATTCTAGTTAACCCTTCCAAAAATAGGCTATCTAACAGGCACTTATCTCGTGAGAACTCAAGCGATAATACTTTGGCTGACTAAATCTGCACCAAAGGGGTCATGGAGGTTAAACAGGGACGAGAAGAGAAGAAGATAGGCTGTTCAGAGAGTAGAGAAAGTTCACATCAGTCGGAAGAATATGGATAGTTGCAAGGGATATGAGAAGTCGCTTTGCCTGATGAGTTCTGAAGAAATGGTGGCAAGAACCTCTCTTTTTATACTCGGCCCTCTAGCGGCATATCTCAAACTACTTAAGGACCGCCCACTGGCAATCATGACGTCATATTCTCTCTCAATCTGGGATCGACAAAGAACTTCCCACGCGCTGAAAGGGAGGAAGGGAGGAGGGAGGAGGGAATTAGGCCTATCTGCCCGCGTGGCGCACTCACTGGTCCCCGTTACGTAATATCTCTCTCTCTCTCCTCTCATCATTACATATAAGTCCCACACACAATACTTATAACTGATGATATAAAATAGAACTCGTTGACTCAGATGAAAACAAAATACATATTTATAATACTTATAGTACAACGGCTCACATAAACTAAGTTAGGAAACTCTACACAGACTACAGCCAAAGTTCCTGCCCTGACGATCCTAGCGAGAGTGGGGCCTGACTGGGCGTTCTGTACAGCATGCTCATACTCGACATGCGTCACATTCCACAACGTATTTCTTCTCATTGCCCTACTAATTTGGAAGTTGCGGTGTCCAAGATCACCTGCTGAGGTTCTCATAACAAGATATGGAAGACAAACGTTAACCACATATCGGAACATAGAAAGACAACAGCAGAAAACTTTAAAGATTGAGTTGGATATTAAGTTTTTACGAACATGACAGAGTTATACTCAATTTTTAGGATCTGTTGGTAACCCTTTCCTGAGGATGGCTGCGTGACGTCGCCGAAAATTAGAATAAATCATGATGTTCCACAACGTATTTCTTCTCATTGCCCTACTAATTTGGAAGTTGCGGTGTCCAAGATCACCTGCTGAGGTTCTCATAACAAGATATGGAAGACAAACGTTAACCACATATCGGAACATAGAAAGACAACAGCAGAAAACTTTAAAGATTGAGTTGGATATTAAGTTTTTACGAACATGACAGAGTTATACTCAATTTTTAGGATCTGTTGGTAACCCTTTCCTGAGGATGGCTGCGTGACGTCGCCGAAAATTAGAATAAATCATGATGTTCCACAACGTATTTCTTCTCATTGCCCTACTAATTTGGAAGTTGCGGTGTCCAAGATCACCTGCTGAGGTTCTCATAACAAGATATGGAAGACAAACGTTAACCACATATCGGAACATAGAAAGACAACAGCAGAAAACTTTAAAGATTGAGTTGGATATTAAGTTTTTACGAACATGACAGAGTTATACTCAATTTTTAGGATCTGTTGGTAACCCTTTCCTGAGGATGGCTGCGTGACGTCGCCGAAAATTAGAATAAATCATGATGTTCCACAACGTATTTCTTCTCATTGCCCTACTAATTTGGAAGTTGCGGTGTCCAAGATCACCTGCTGAGGTTCTCATAACAAGATATGGAAGACAAACGTTAACCACATATCGGAACATAGAAAGACAACAGCAGAAAACTTTAAAGATTGAGTTGGATATTAAGTTTTTACGAACATGACAGAGTTATACTCAATTTTTAGGATCTGTTGGTAACCCTTTCCTGAGGATGGCTGCGTGACGTCGCCGAAAATTAGAATAAATCATGATGTTCCACAACGTATTTCTTCTCATTGCCCTACTAATTTGGAAGTTGCGGTGTCCAAGATCACCTGCTGAGGTTCTCATAACAAGATATGGAAGACAAACGTTAACCACATATCGGAACATAGAAAGACAACAGCAGAAAACTTTAAAGATTGAGTTGGATATTAAGTTTTTACGAACATGACAGAGTTATACTCAATTTTTAGGATCTGTTGGTAACCCTTTCCTGAGGATGGCTGCGTGACGTCGCCGAAAATTAGAATAAATCATGATGTTCCACAACGTATTTCTTCTCATTGCCCTACTAATTTGGAAGTTGCGGTGTCCAAGATCACCTGCTGAGGTTCTCATAACAAGATATGGAAGACAAACGTTAACCACATATCGGAACATAGAAAGACAACAGCAGAAAACTTTAAAGATTGAGTTGGATATTAAGTTTTTACGAACATGACAGAGTTATACTCAATTTTTAGGATCTGTTGGTAACCCTTTCCTGAGGATGGCTGCGTGACGTCGCCGAAAATTAGAATAAATCATGATGTTCCACAACGTATTTCTTCTCATTGCCCTACTAATTTGGAAGTTGCGGTGTCCAAGATCACCTGCTGAGGTTCTCATAACAAGATATGGAAGACAAACGTTAACCACATATCGGAACATAGAAAGACAACAGCAGAAAACTTTAAAGATTGAGTTGGATATTAAGTTTTTACGAACATGACAGAGTTATACTCAATTTTTAGGATCTGTTGGTAACCCTTTCCTGAGGATGGCTGCGTGACGTCGCCGAAAATTAGAATAAATCATGATGTTCCACAACGTATTTCTTCTCATTGCCCTACTAATTTGGAAGTTGCGGTGTCCAAGATCACCTGCTGAGGTTCTCATAACAAGATATGGAAGACAAACGTTAACCACATATCGGAACATAGAAAGACAACAGCAGAAAACTTTAAAGATTGAGTTGGATATTAAGTTTTTACGAACATGACAGAGTTATACTCAATTTTTAGGATCTGTTGGTAACCCTTTCCTGAGGATGGCTGCGTGACGTCGCCGAAAATTAGAATAAATCATGATGTTCCACAACGTATTTCTTCTCATTGCCCTACTAATTTGGAAGTTGCGGTGTCCAAGATCACCTGCTGAGGTTCTCATAACAATATATGGAAGACAAACGTTAACCACATATCGGAACATAGAAAGACAACAGCAGAAAACTTTAAAGATTGAGTTGGATATTAAGTTTTTACGAACATGACAGAGTTATACTCAATTTTTAGGATCTGTTGGTAACCCTTTCCTGAGGATGGCTGCGTGACGTCGCCGAAAATTAGAATAAATCATGATGTTCCACAACGTATTTCTTCTCATTGCCCTACTAATTTGGAAGTTGCGGTGTCCAAGATCACCTGCTGAGGTTCTCATAACAAGATATGGAAGACAAACGTTAACCACATATCGGAACATAGAAAGACAACAGCAGAAAACTTTAAGATTGAGTTGGATATTAAGTTTTTACGAACATGACAGAGTTATACTCAATTTTTAGGATCTGTTGGTAACCCTTTCCTGAGGATGGCTGCGTGACGTCGCCGAAAATTAGAATAAATCATGATGTTCCACAACGTATTTCTTCTCATTGCCCTACTAATTTGGAAGTTGCGGTGTCCAAGATCACCTGCTGAGGTTCTCATAACAAGATATGGAAGACAAACGTTAACCACATATCGGAACATAGAAAGACAACAGCAGAAAACTTGAAAGATTGAGTTGGATATTAAGTTTTTACGAACATGACAGAGTTATACTCAATTTTTAGGATCTGTTGGTAACCCTTTCCTGAGGATGGCTGCGTGACGTCGCCGAAAATTAGAATAAATCATGATGTTCCACAACGTATTTCTTCTCATTGCCCTACTAATTTGGAAGTTGCGGTGTCCAAGATCACCTGCTGAGGTTCTCATAACAAGATATGGAAGACAAACGTTAACCACATATCGGAACATAGAAAGACAACAGCAGAAAACTTTAAAGATTGAGTTGGATATTAAGTTTTTACGAACATGACAGAGTTATACTCAATTTTTAGGATCTGTTGGTAACCCTTTCCTGAGGATGGCTGCGTGACGTCGCCGAAAATTAGAATAAATCATGATGTTCCACAACGTATTTCTTCTCATTGCCCTACTAATTTGGAAGTTGCGGTGTCCAAGATCACCTGCTGAGGTTCTCATAACAAGATATGGAAGACAAACGTTAACCACATATCGGAACATAGAAAGACAACAGCAGAAAACTTTAAAGATTGAGTTGGATATTAAGTTTTTACGAACATGACAGAGTTATACTCAATTTTTAGGATCTGTTGGTAACCCTTTCCTGAGGATGGCTGCGTGACGTCGCCGAAAATTAGAATAAATCATGATGTTCCACAACGTATTTCTTCTCATTGCCCTACTAATTTGGAAGTTGCGGTGTCCAAGATCACCTGCTGAGGTTCTCATAACAAGATATGGAAGACAAACGTTAACCACATATCGGAACATAGAAAGACAACAGCAGAAAACTTTAAAGATTGAGTTGGATATTAAGTTTTTACGAACATGACAGAGTTATACTCAATTTTTAGGATCTGTTGGTAACCCTTTCCTGAGGATGGCTGCGTGACGTCGCCGAAAATTAGAATAAATCATGATGTTCCACAACGTATTTCTTCTCATTGCCCTACTAATTTGGAAGTTGCGGTGTCCAAGATCACCTGCTGAGGTTCTCATAACAAGATATGGAAGACAAACGTTAACCACATATCGGAACATAGAAAGACAACAGCAGAAAACTTTAAAGATTGAGTTGGATATTAAGTTTTTACGAACATGACAGAGTTATACTCAATTTTTAGGATCTGTTGGTAACCCTTTCCTGAGGATGGCTGCGTGACGTCGCCGAAAATTAGAATAAATCATGATGTTCCACAACGTATTTCTTCTCATTGCCCTACTAATTTGGAAGTTGCGGTGTCCAAGATCACCTGCTGAGGTTCTCATAACAAGATATGGAAGACAAACGTTAACCACATATCGGAACATAGAAAGACAACAGCAGAAAACTTTAAAGATTGAGTTGGATATTAAGTTTTTACGAACATGACAGAGTTATACTCAATTTTTAGGATCTGTTGGTAACCCTTTCCTGAGGATGGCTGCGTGACGTCGCCGAAAATTAGAATAAATCATGATGTTCCACAACGTATTTCTTCTCATTGCCCTACTAATTTGGAAGTTGCGGTGTCCAAGATCACCTGCTGAGGTTCTCATAACAAGATATGGAAGACAAACGTTAACCACATATCGGAACATAGAAAGACAACAGCAGAAAACTTTAAAGATTGAGTTGGATATTAAGTTTTTACGAACATGACAGAGTTATACTCAATTTTTAGGATCTGTTGGTAACCCTTTCCTGAGGATGGCTGCGTGACGTCGCCGAAAATTAGAATAAATCATGATGTTCCACAACGTATTTCTTCTCATTGCCCTACTAATTTGGAAGTTGCGGTGTCCAAGATCACCTGCTGAGGTTCTCATAACAAGATATGGAAGACAAACGTTAACCACATATCGGAACATAGAAAGACAACAGCAGAAAACTTTAAAGATTGAGTTGGATATTAAGTTTTTACGAACATGACAGAGTTATACTCAATTTTTAGGATCTGTTGGTAACCCTTTCCTGAGGATGGCTGCGTGACGTCGCCGAAAATTAGAATAAATCATGATGTTCCACAACGTATTTCTTCTCATTGCCCTACTAATTTGGAAGTTGCGGTGTCCAAGATCACCTGCTGAGGTTCTCATAACAAGATATGGAAGACAAACGTTAACCACATATCGGAACATAGAAAGACAACAGCAGAAAACTTTAAAGATTGAGTTGGATATTAAGTTTTTACGAACATGACAGAGTTATACTCAATTTTTAGGATCTGTTGGTAACCCTTTCCTGAGGATGGCTGCGTGACGTCGCCGAAAATTAGAATAAATCATGATGTTCCACAACGTATTTCTTCTCATTGCCCTACTAATTTGGAAGTTGCGGTGTCCAAGATCACCTGCTGAGGTTCTCATAACAAGATATGGAAGACAAACGTTAACCACATATCGGAACATAGAAAGACAACAGCAGAAAACTTTAAAGATTGAGTTGGATATTAAGTTTTTACGAACATGACAGAGTTATACTCAATTTTTAGGATCTGTTGGTAACCCTTTCCTGAGGATGGCTGCGTGACGTCGCCGAAAATTAGAATAAATCATGATGTTCCACAACGTATTTCTTCTCATTGCCCTACTAATTTGGAAGTTGCGGTGTCCAAGATCACCTGCTGAGGTTCTCATAACAAGATATGGAAGACAAACGTTAACCACATATCGGAACATAGAAAGACAACAGCAGAAAACTTTAAAGATTGAGTTGGATATTAAGTTTTTACGAACATGACAGAGTTATACTCAATTTTTAGGATCTGTTGGTAACCCTTTCCTGAGGATGGCTGCGTGACGTCGCCGAAAATTAGAATAAATCATGATGTTCCACAACGTATTTCTTCTCATTGCCCTACTAATTTGGAAGTTGCGGTGTCCAAGATCACCTGCTGAGGTTCTCATAACAAGATATGGAAGACAAACGTTAACCACATATCGGAACATAGAAAGACAACAGCAGAAAACTTTAAAGATTGAGTTGGATATTAAGTTTTTACGAACATGACAGAGTTATACTCAATTTTTAGGATCTGTTGGTAACCCTTTCCTGAGGATGGCTGCGTGACGTCGCCGAAAATTAGAATAAATCATGATGTTCCACAACGTATTTCTTCTCATTGCCCTACTAATTTGGAAGTTGCGGTGTCCAAGATCACCTGCTGAGGTTCTCATAACAAGATATGGAAGACAAACGTTAACCACATATCGGAACATAGAAAGACAACAGCAGAAAACTTTAAAGATTGAGTTGGATATTAAGTTTTTACGAACATGACAGAGTTATACTCAATTTTTAGGATCTGTTGGTAACCCTTTCCTGAGGATGGCTGCGTGACGTCGCCGAAAATTAGAATAAATCATGATGTTCCACAACGTATTTCTTCTCATTGCCCTACTAATTTGGAAGTTGCGGTGTCCAAGATCACCTGCTGAGGTTCTCATAACAAGATATGGAAGACAAACGTTAACCACATATCGGAACATAGAAAGACAACAGCAGAAAACTTTAAAGATTGAGTTGGATATTAAGTTTTTACGAACATGACAGAGTTATACTCAATTTTTAGGATCTGTTGGTAACCCTTTCCTGAGGATGGCTGCGTGACGTCGCCGAAAATTAGAATAAATCATGATGTTCCACAACGTATTTCTTCTCATTGCCCTACTAATTTGGAAGTTGCGGTGTCCAAGATCACCTGCTGAGGTTCTCATAACAAGATATGGAAGACAAACGTTAACCACATATCGGAACATAGAAAGACAACAGCAGAAAACTTTAAAGATTGAGTTGGATATTAAGTTTTTACGAACATGACAGAGTTATACTCAATTTTTAGGATCTGTTGGTAACCCTTTCCTGAGGATGGCTGCGTGACGTCGCCGAAAATTAGAATAAATCATGATGTTCCACAACGTATTTCTTCTCATTGCCCTACTAATTTGGAAGTTGCGGTGTCCAAGATCACCTGCTGAGGTTCTCATAACAAGATATGGAAGACAAACGTTAACCACATATCGGAACATAGAAAGACAACAGCAGAAAACTTTAAAGATTGAGTTGGATATTAAGTTTTTACGAACATGACAGAGTTATACTCAATTTTTAGGATCTGTTGGTAACCCTTTCCTGAGGATGGCTGCGTGACGTCGCCGAAAATTAGAATAAATCATGATGTTCCACAACGTATTTCTTCTCATTGCCCTACTAATTTGGAAGTTGCGGTGTCCAAGATCACCTGCTGAGGTTCTCATAACAAGATATGGAAGACAAACGTTAACCACATATCGGAACATAGAAAGACAACAGCAGAAAACTTTAAAGATTGAGTTGGATATTAAGTTTTTACGAACATGACAGAGTTATACTCAATTTTTAGGATCTGTTGGTAACCCTTTCCTGAGGATGGCTGCGTGACGTCGCCGAAAATTAGAATAAATCATGATGTTCCACAACGTATTTCTTCTCATTGCCCTACTAATTTGGAAGTTGCGGTGTCCAAGATCACCTGCTGAGGTTCTCATAACAAGATATGGAAGACAAACGTTAACCACATATCGGAACATAGAAAGACAACAGCAGAAAACTTTAAAGATTGAGTTGGATATTAAGTTTTTACGAACATGACAGAGTTATACTCAATTTTTAGGATCTGTTGGTAACCCTTTCCTGAGGATGGCTGCGTGACGTCGCCGAAAATTAGAATAAATCATGATGTTCCACAACGTATTTCTTCTCATTGCCCTACTAATTTGGAAGTTGCGGTGTCCAAGATCACCTGCTGAGGTTCTCATAACAAGATATGGAAGACAAACGTTAACCACATATCGGAACATAGAAAGACAACAGCAGAAAACTTTAAAGATTGAGTTGGATATTAAGTTTTTACGAACATGACAGAGTTATACTCAATTTTTAGGATCTGTTGGTAACCCTTTCCTGAGGATGGCTGCGTGACGTCGCCGAAAATTAGAATAAATCATGATGTTCCACAACGTATTTCTTCTCATTGCCCTACTAATTTGGAAGTTGCGGTGTCCAAGATCACCTGCTGAGGTTCTCATAACAAGATATGGAAGACAAACGTTAACCACATATCGGAACATAGAAAGACAACAGCAGAAAACTTTAAAGATTGAGTTGGATATTAAGTTTTTACGAACATGACAGAGTTATACTCAATTTTTAGGATCTGTTGGTAACCCTTTCCTGAGGATGGCTGCGTGACGTCGCCGAAAATTAGAATAAATCATGATGTTCCACAACGTATTTCTTCTCATTGCCCTACTAATTTGGAAGTTGCGGTGTCCAAGATCACCTGCTGAGGTTCTCATAACAAGATATGGAAGACAAACGTTAACCACATATCGGAACATAGAAAGACAACAGCAGAAAACTTTAAAGATTGAGTTGGATATTAAGTTTTTACGAACATGACAGAGTTATACTCAATTTTTAGGATCTGTTGGTAACCCTTTCCTGAGGATGGCTGCGTGACGTCGCCGAAAATTAGAATAAATCATGATGTTCCACAACGTATTTCTTCTCATTGCCCTACTAATTTGGAAGTTGCGGTGTCCAAGATCACCTGCTGAGGTTCTCATAACAAGATATGGAAGACAAACGTTAACCACATATCGGAACATAGAAAGACAACAGCAGAAAACTTTAAAGATTGAGTTGGATATTAAGTTTTTACGAACATGACAGAGTTATACTCAATTTTTAGGATCTGTTGGTAACCCTTTCCTGAGGATGGCTGCGTGACGTCGCCGAAAATTAGAATAAATCATGATGTTCCACAACGTATTTCTTCTCATTGCCCTACTAATTTGGAAGTTGCGGTGTCCAAGATCACCTGCTGAGGTTCTCATAACAAGATATGGAAGACAAACGTTAACCACATATCGGAACATAGAAAGACAACAGCAGAAAACTTTAAAGATTGAGTTGGATATTAAGTTTTTACGAACATGACAGAGTTATACTCAATTTTTAGGATCTGTTGGTAACCCTTTCCTGAGGATGGCTGCGTGACGTCGCCGAAAATTAGAATAAATCATGATGTTCCACAACGTATTTCTTCTCATTGCCCTACTAATTTGGAAGTTGCGGTGTCCAAGATCACCTGCTGAGGTTCTCATAACAAGATATGGAAGACAAACGTTAACCACATATCGGAACATAGAAAGACAACAGCAGAAAACTTTAAAGATTGAGTTGGATATTAAGTTTTTACGAACATGACAGAGTTATACTCAATTTTTAGGATCTGTTGGTAACCCTTTCCTGAGGATGGCTGCGTGACGTCGCCGAAAATTAGAATAAATCATGATGTTCCACAACGTATTTCTTCTCATTGCCCTACTAATTTGGAAGTTGCGGTGTCCAAGATCACCTGCTGAGGTTCTCATAACAAGATATGGAAGACAAACGTTAACCACATATCGGAACATAGAAAGACAACAGCAGAAAACTTTAAAGATTGAGTTGGATATTAAGTTTTTACGAACATGACAGAGTTATACTCAATTTTTAGGATCTGTTGGTAACCCTTTCCTGAGGATGGCTGCGTGACGTCGCCGAAAATTAGAATAAATCATGATGTTCCACAACGTATTTCTTCTCATTGCCCTACTAATTTGGAAGTTGCGGTGTCCAAGATCACCTGCTGAGGTTCTCATAACAAGATATGGAAGACAAACGTTAACCACATATCGGAACATAGAAAGACAACAGCAGAAAACTTTAAAGATTGAGTTGGATATTAAGTTTTTACGAACATGACAGAGTTATACTCAATTTTTAGGATCTGTTGGTAACCCTTTCCTGAGGATGGCTGCGTGACGTCGCCGAAAATTAGAATAAATCATGATGTTCCACAACGTATTTCTTCTCATTGCCCTACTAATTTGGAAGTTGCGGTGTCCAAGATCACCTGCTGAGGTTCTCATAACAAGATATGGAAGACAAACGTTAACCACATATCGGAACATAGAAAGACAACAGCAGAAAACTTTAAAGATTGAGTTGGATATTAAGTTTTTACGAACATGACAGAGTTATACTCAATTTTTAGGATCTGTTGGTAACCCTTTCCTGAGGATGGCTGCGTGACGTCGCCGAAAATTAGAATAAATCATGATGTTCCACAACGTATTTCTTCTCATTGCCCTACTAATTTGGAAGTTGCGGTGTCCAAGATCACCTGCTGAGGTTCTCATAACAAGATATGGAAGACAAACGTTAACCACATATCGGAACATAGAAAGACAACAGCAGAAAACTTTAAAGATTGAGTTGGATATTAAGTTTTTACGAACATGACAGAGTTATACTCAATTTTTAGGATCTGTTGGTAACCCTTTCCTGAGGATGGCTGCGTGACGTCGCCGAAAATTAGAATAAATCATGATGTTCCACAACGTATTTCTTCTCATTGCCCTACTAATTTGGAAGTTGCGGTGTCCAAGATCACCTGCTGAGGTTCTCATAACAAGATATGGAAGACAAACGTTAACCACATATCGGAACATAGAAAGACAACAGCAGAAAACTTTAAAGATTGAGTTGGATATTAAGTTTTTACGAACATGACAGAGTTATACTCAATTTTTAGGATCTGTTGGTAACCCTTTCCTGAGGATGGCTGCGTGACGTCGCCGAAAATTAGAATAAATCATGATGTTCCACAACGTATTTCTTCTCATTGCCCTACTAATTTGGAAGTTGCGGTGTCCAAGATCACCTGCTGAGGTTCTCATAACAAGATATGGAAGACAAACGTTAACCACATATCGGAACATAGAAAGACAACAGCAGAAAACTTTAAAGATTGAGTTGGATATTAAGTTTTTACGAACATGACAGAGTTATACTCAATTTTTAGGATCTGTTGGTAACCCTTTCCTGAGGATGGCTGCGTGACGTCGCCGAAAATTAGAATAAATCATGATGTTCCACAACGTATTTCTTCTCATTGCCCTACTAATTTGGAAGTTGCGGTGTCCAAGATCACCTGCTGAGGTTCTCATAACAAGATATGGAAGACAAACGTTAACCACATATCGGAACATAGAAAGACAACAGCAGAAAACTTTAAAGATTGAGTTGGATATTAAGTTTTTACGAACATGACAGAGTTATACTCAATTTTTAGGATCTGTTGGTAACCCTTTCCTGAGGATGGCTGCGTGACGTCGCCGAAAATTAGAATAAATCATGATGTTCCACAACGTATTTCTTCTCATTGCCCTACTAATTTGGAAGTTGCGGTGTCCAAGATCACCTGCTGAGGTTCTCATAACAAGATATGGAAGACAAACGTTAACCACATATCGGAACATAGAAAGACAACAGCAGAAAACTTTAAAGATTGAGTTGGATATTAAGTTTTTACGAACATGACAGAGTTATACTCAATTTTTAGGATCTGTTGGTAACCCTTTCCTGAGGATGGCTGCGTGACGTCGCCGAAAATTAGAATAAATCATGATGTTCCACAACGTATTTCTTCTCATTGCCCTACTAATTTGGAAGTTGCGGTGTCCAAGATCACCTGCTGAGGTTCTCATAACAAGATATGGAAGACAAACGTTAACCACATATCGGAACATAGAAAGACAACAGCAGAAAACTTTAAAGATTGAGTTGGATATTAAGTTTTTACGAACATGACAGAGTTATACTCAATTTTTAGGATCTGTTGGTAACCCTTTCCTGAGGATGGCTGCGTGACGTCGCCGAAAATTAGAATAAATCATGATGTTCCACAACGTATTTCTTCTCATTGCCCTACTAATTTGGAAGTTGCGGTGTCCAAGATCACCTGCTGAGGTTCTCATAACAAGATATGGAAGACAAACGTTAACCACATATCGGAACATAGAAAGACAACAGCAGAAAACTTTAAAGATTGAGTTGGATATTAAGTTTTTACGAACATGACAGAGTTATACTCAATTTTTAGGATCTGTTGGTAACCCTTTCCTGAGGATGGCTGCGTGACGTCGCCGAAAATTAGAATAAATCATGATGTTCCACAACGTATTTCTTCTCATTGCCCTACTAATTTGGAAGTTGCGGTGTCCAAGATCACCTGCTGAGGTTCTCATAACAAGATATGGAAGACAAACGTTAACCACATATCGGAACATAGAAAGACAACAGCAGAAAACTTTAAAGATTGAGTTGGATATTAAGTTTTTACGAACATGACAGAGTTATACTCAATTTTTAGGATCTGTTGGTAACCCTTTCCTGAGGATGGCTGCGTGACGTCGCCGAAAATTAGAATAAATCATGATGTTCCACAACGTATTTCTTCTCATTGCCCTACTAATTTGGAAGTTGCGGTGTCCAAGATCACCTGCTGAGGTTCTCATAACAAGATATGGAAGACAAACGTTAACCACATATCGGAACATAGAAAGACAACAGCAGAAAACTTTAAAGATTGAGTTGGATATTAAGTTTTTACGAACATGACAGAGTTATACTCAATTTTTAGGATCTGTTGGTAACCCTTTCCTGAGGATGGCTGCGTGACGTCGCCGAAAATTAGAATAAATCATGATGTTCCACAACGTATTTCTTCTCATTGCCCTACTAATTTGGAAGTTGCGGTGTCCAAGATCACCTGCTGAGGTTCTCATAACAAGATATGGAAGACAAACGTTAACCACATATCGGAACATAGAAAGACAACAGCAGAAAACTTTAAAGATTGAGTTGGATATTAAGTTTTTACGAACATGACAGAGTTATACTCAATTTTTAGGATCTGTTGGTAACCCTTTCCTGAGGATGGCTGCGTGACGTCGCCGAAAATTAGAATAAATCATGATGTTCCACAACGTATTTCTTCTCATTGCCCTACTAATTTGGAAGTTGCGGTGTCCAAGATCACCTGCTGAGGTTCTCATAACAAGATATGGAAGACAAACGTTAACCACATATCGGAACATAGAAAGACAACAGCAGAAAACTTTAAAGATTGAGTTGGATATTAAGTTTTTACGAACATGACAGAGTTATACTCAATTTTTAGGATCTGTTGGTAACCCTTTCCTGAGGATGGCTGCGTGACGTCGCCGAAAATTAGAATAAATCATGATGTTCCACAACGTATTTCTTCTCATTGCCCTACTAATTTGGAAGTTGCGGTGTCCAAGATCACCTGCTGAGGTTCTCATAACAAGATATGGAAGACAAACGTTAACCACATATCGGAACATAGAAAGACAACAGCAGAAAACTTTAAAGATTGAGTTGGATATTAAGTTTTTACGAACATGACAGAGTTATACTCAATTTTTAGGATCTGTTGGTAACCCTTTCCTGAGGATGGCTGCGTGACGTCGCCGAAAATTAGAATAAATCATGATGTTCCACAACGTATTTCTTCTCATTGCCCTACTAATTTGGAAGTTGCGGTGTCCAAGATCACCTGCTGAGGTTCTCATAACAAGATATGGAAGACAAACGTTAACCACATATCGGAACATAGAAAGACAACAGCAGAAAACTTTAAAGATTGAGTTGGATATTAAGTTTTTACGAACATGACAGAGTTATACTCAATTTTTAGGATCTGTTGGTAACCCTTTCCTGAGGATGGCTGCGTGACGTCGCCGAAAATTAGAATAAATCATGATGTTCCACAACGTATTTCTTCTCATTGCCCTACTAATTTGGAAGTTGCGGTGTCCAAGATCACCTGCTGAGGTTCTCATAACAAGATATGGAAGACAAACGTTAACCACATATCGGAACATAGAAAGACAACAGCAGAAAACTTTAAAGATTGAGTTGGATATTAAGTTTTTACGAACATGACAGAGTTATACTCAATTTTTAGGATCTGTTGGTAACCCTTTCCTGAGGATGGCTGCGTGACGTCGCCGAAAATTAGAATAAATCATGATGTTCCACAACGTATTTCTTCTCATTGCCCTACTAATTTGGAAGTTGCGGTGTCCAAGATCACCTGCTGAGGTTCTCATAACAAGATATGGAAGACAAACGTTAACCACATATCGGAACATAGAAAGACAACAGCAGAAAACTTTAAAGATTGAGTTGGATATTAAGTTTTTACGAACATGACAGAGTTATACTCAATTTTTAGGATCTGTTGGTAACCCTTTCCTGAGGATGGCTGCGTGACGTCGCCGAAAATTAGAATAAATCATGATGTTCCACAACGTATTTCTTCTCATTGCCCTACTAATTTGGAAGTTGCGGTGTCCAAGATCACCTGCTGAGGTTCTCATAACAAGATATGGAAGACAAACGTTAACCACATATCGGAACATAGAAAGACAACAGCAGAAAACTTTAAAGATTGAGTTGGATATTAAGTTTTTACGAACATGACAGAGTTATACTCAATTTTTAGGATCTGTTGGTAACCCTTTCCTGAGGATGGCTGCGTGACGTCGCCGAAAATTAGAATAAATCATGATGTTCCACAACGTATTTCTTCTCATTGCCCTACTAATTTGGAAGTTGCGGTGTCCAAGATCACCTGCTGAGGTTCTCATAACAAGATATGGAAGACAAACGTTAACCACATATCGGAACATAGAAAGACAACAGCAGAAAACTTTAAAGATTGAGTTGGATATTAAGTTTTTACGAACATGACAGAGTTATACTCAATTTTTAGGATCTGTTGGTAACCCTTTCCTGAGGATGGCTGCGTGACGTCGCCGAAAATTAGAATAAATCATGATGTTCCACAACGTATTTCTTCTCATTGCCCTACTAATTTGGAAGTTGCGGTGTCCAAGATCACCTGCTGAGGTTCTCATAACAAGATATGGAAGACAAACGTTAACCACATATCGGAACATAGAAAGACAACAGCAGAAAACTTTAAAGATTGAGTTGGATATTAAGTTTTTACGAACATGACAGAGTTATACTCAATTTTTAGGATCTGTTGGTAACCCTTTCCTGAGGATGGCTGCGTGACGTCGCCGAAAATTAGAATAAATCATGATGTTCCACAACGTATTTCTTCTCATTGCCCTACTAATTTGGAAGTTGCGGTGTCCAAGATCACCTGCTGAGGTTCTCATAACAAGATATGGAAGACAAACGTTAACCACATATCGGAACATAGAAAGACAACAGCAGAAAACTTTAAAGATTGAGTTGGATATTAAGTTTTTACGAACATGACAGAGTTATACTCAATTTTTAGGATCTGTTGGTAACCCTTTCCTGAGGATGGCTGCGTGACGTCGCCGAAAATTAGAATAAATCATGATGTTCCACAACGTATTTCTTCTCATTGCCCTACTAATTTGGAAGTTGCGGTGTCCAAGATCACCTGCTGAGGTTCTCATAACAAGATATGGAAGACAAACGTTAACCACATATCGGAACATAGAAAGACAACAGCAGAAAACTTTAAAGATTGAGTTGGATATTAAGTTTTTACGAACATGACAGAGTTATACTCAATTTTTAGGATCTGTTGGTAACCCTTTCCTGAGGATGGCTGCGTGACGTCGCCGAAAATTAGAATAAATCATGATGTTCCACAACGTATTTCTTCTCATTGCCCTACTAATTTGGAAGTTGCGGTGTCCAAGATCACCTGCTGAGGTTCTCATAACAAGATATGGAAGACAAACGTTAACCACATATCGGAACATAGAAAGACAACAGCAGAAAACTTTAAAGATTGAGTTGGATATTAAGTTTTTACGAACATGACAGAGTTATACTCAATTTTTAGGATCTGTTGGTAACCCTTTCCTGAGGATGGCTGCGTGACGTCGCCGAAAATTAGAATAAATCATGATGTTCCACAACGTATTTCTTCTCATTGCCCTACTAATTTGGAAGTTGCGGTGTCCAAGATCACCTGCTGAGGTTCTCATAACAAGATATGGAAGACAAACGTTAACCACATATCGGAACATAGAAAGACAACAGCAGAAAACTTTAAAGATTGAGTTGGATATTAAGTTTTTACGAACATGACAGAGTTATACTCAATTTTTAGGATCTGTTGGTAACCCTTTCCTGAGGATGGCTGCGTGACGTCGCCGAAAATTAGAATAAATCATGATGTTCCACAACGTATTTCTTCTCATTGCCCTACTAATTTGGAAGTTGCGGTGTCCAAGATCACCTGCTGAGGTTCTCATAACAAGATATGGAAGACAAACGTTAACCACATATCGGAACATAGAAAGACAACAGCAGAAAACTTTAAAGATTGAGTTGGATATTAAGTTTTTACGAACATGACAGAGTTATACTCAATTTTTAGGATCTGTTGGTAACCCTTTCCTGAGGATGGCTGCGTGACGTCGCCGAAAATTAGAATAAATCATGATGTTCCACAACGTATTTCTTCTCATTGCCCTACTAATTTGGAAGTTGCGGTGTCCAAGATCACCTGCTGAGGTTCTCATAACAAGATATGGAAGACAAACGTTAACCACATATCGGAACATAGAAAGACAACAGCAGAAAACTTTAAAGATTGAGTTGGATATTAAGTTTTTACGAACATGACAGAGTTATACTCAATTTTTAGGATCTGTTGGTAACCCTTTCCTGAGGATGGCTGCGTGACGTCGCCGAAAATTAGAATAAATCATGATGTTCCACAACGTATTTCTTCTCATTGCCCTACTAATTTGGAAGTTGCGGTGTCCAAGATCACCTGCTGAGGTTCTCATAACAAGATATGGAAGACAAACGTTAACCACATATCGGAACATAGAAAGACAACAGCAGAAAACTTTAAAGATTGAGTTGGATATTAAGTTTTTACGAACATGACAGAGTTATACTCAATTTTTAGGATCTGTTGGTAACCCTTTCCTGAGGATGGCTGCGTGACGTCGCCGAAAATTAGAATAAATCATGATGTTCCACAACGTATTTCTTCTCATTGCCCTACTAATTTGGAAGTTGCGGTGTCCAAGATCACCTGCTGAGGTTCTCATAACAAGATATGGAAGACAAACGTTAACCACATATCGGAACATAGAAAGACAACAGCAGAAAACTTTAAAGATTGAGTTGGATATTAAGTTTTTACGAACATGACAGAGTTATACTCAATTTTTAGGATCTGTTGGTAACCCTTTCCTGAGGATGGCTGCGTGACGTCGCCGAAAATTAGAATAAATCATGATGTTCCACAACGTATTTCTTCTCATTGCCCTACTAATTTGGAAGTTGCGGTGTCCAAGATCACCTGCTGAGGTTCTCATAACAAGATATGGAAGACAAACGTTAACCACATATCGGAACATAGAAAGACAACAGCAGAAAACTTTAAAGATTGAGTTGGATATTAAGTTTTTACGAACATGACAGAGTTATACTCAATTTTTAGGATCTGTTGGTAACCCTTTCCTGAGGATGGCTGCGTGACGTCGCCGAAAATTAGAATAAATCATGATGTTCCACAACGTATTTCTTCTCATTGCCCTACTAATTTGGAAGTTGCGGTGTCCAAGATCACCTGCTGAGGTTCTCATAACAAGATATGGAAGACAAACGTTAACCACATATCGGAACATAGAAAGACAACAGCAGAAAACTTTAAAGATTGAGTTGGATATTAAGTTTTTACGAACATGACAGAGTTATACTCAATTTTTAGGATCTGTTGGTAACCCTTTCCTGAGGATGGCTGCGTGACGTCGCCGAAAATTAGAATAAATCATGATGTTCCACAACGTATTTCTTCTCATTGCCCTACTAATTTGGAAGTTGCGGTGTCCAAGATCACCTGCTGAGGTTCTCATAACAAGATATGGAAGACAAACGTTAACCACATATCGGAACATAGAAAGACAACAGCAGAAAACTTTAAAGATTGAGTTGGATATTAAGTTTTTACGAACATGACAGAGTTATACTCAATTTTTAGGATCTGTTGGTAACCCTTTCCTGAGGATGGCTGCGTGACGTCGCCGAAAATTAGAATAAATCATGATGTTCCACAACGTATTTCTTCTCATTGCCCTACTAATTTGGAAGTTGCGGTGTCCAAGATCACCTGCTGAGGTTCTCATAACAAGATATGGAAGACAAACGTTAACCACATATCGGAACATAGAAAGACAACAGCAGAAAACTTTAAAGATTGAGTTGGATATTAAGTTTTTACGAACATGACAGAGTTATACTCAATTTTTAGGATCTGTTGGTAACCCTTTCCTGAGGATGGCTGCGTGACGTCGCCGAAAATTAGAATAAATCATGATGTTCCACAACGTATTTCTTCTCATTGCCCTACTAATTTGGAAGTTGCGGTGTCCAAGATCACCTGCTGAGGTTCTCATAACAAGATATGGAAGACAAACGTTAACCACATATCGGAACATAGAAAGACAACAGCAGAAAACTTTAAAGATTGAGTTGGATATTAAGTTTTTACGAACATGACAGAGTTATACTCAATTTTTAGGATCTGTTGGTAACCCTTTCCTGAGGATGGCTGCGTGACGTCGCCGAAAATTAGAATAAATCATGATGTTCCACAACGTATTTCTTCTCATTGCCCTACTAATTTGGAAGTTGCGGTGTCCAAGATCACCTGCTGAGGTTCTCATAACAAGATATGGAAGACAAACGTTAACCACATATCGGAACATAGAAAGACAACAGCAGAAAACTTTAAAGATTGAGTTGGATATTAAGTTTTTACGAACATGACAGAGTTATACTCAATTTTTAGGATCTGTTGGTAACCCTTTCCTGAGGATGGCTGCGTGACGTCGCCGAAAATTAGAATAAATCATGATGTTCCACAACGTATTTCTTCTCATTGCCCTACTAATTTGGAAGTTGCGGTGTCCAAGATCACCTGCTGAGGTTCTCATAACAAGATATGGAAGACAAACGTTAACCACATATCGGAACATAGAAAGACAACAGCAGAAAACTTTAAAGATTGAGTTGGATATTAAGTTTTTACGAACATGACAGAGTTATACTCAATTTTTAGGATCTGTTGGTAACCCTTTCCTGAGGATGGCTGCGTGACGTCGCCGAAAATTAGAATAAATCATGATGTTCCACAACGTATTTCTTCTCATTGCCCTACTAATTTGGAAGTTGCGGTGTCCAAGATCACCTGCTGAGGTTCTCATAACAAGATATGGAAGACAAACGTTAACCACATATCGGAACATAGAAAGACAACAGCAGAAAACTTTAAAGATTGAGTTGGATATTAAGTTTTTACGAACATGACAGAGTTATACTCAATTTTTAGGATCTGTTGGTAACCCTTTCCTGAGGATGGCTGCGTGACGTCGCCGAAAATTAGAATAAATCATGATGTTCCACAACGTATTTCTTCTCATTGCCCTACTAATTTGGAAGTTGCGGTGTCCAAGATCACCTGCTGAGGTTCTCATAACAAGATATGGAAGACAAACGTTAACCACATATCGGAACATAGAAAGACAACAGCAGAAAACTTTAAAGATTGAGTTGGATATTAAGTTTTTACGAACATGACAGAGTTATACTCAATTTTTAGGATCTGTTGGTAACCCTTTCCTGAGGATGGCTGCGTGACGTCGCCGAAAATTAGAATAAATCATGATGTTCCACAACGTATTTCTTCTCATTGCCCTACTAATTTGGAAGTTGCGGTGTCCAAGATCACCTGCTGAGGTTCTCATAACAAGATATGGAAGACAAACGTTAACCACATATCGGAACATAGAAAGACAACAGCAGAAAACTTTAAAGATTGAGTTGGATATTAAGTTTTTACGAACATGACAGAGTTATACTCAATTTTTAGGATCTGTTGGTAACCCTTTCCTGAGGATGGCTGCGTGACGTCGCCGAAAATTAGAATAAATCATGATGTTCCACAACGTATTTCTTCTCATTGCCCTACTAATTTGGAAGTTGCGGTGTCCAAGATCACCTGCTGAGGTTCTCATAACAAGATATGGAAGACAAACGTTAACCACATATCGGAACATAGAAAGACAACAGCAGAAAACTTTAAAGATTGAGTTGGATATTAAGTTTTTACGAACATGACAGAGTTATACTCAATTTTTAGGATCTGTTGGTAACCCTTTCCCGAGGATGGCTGCGTGACGTCGCCGAAAATTAGAATAAATCATGATGTTCCACAATGTATTTCTTCTCATTGCCCTACTAATTTGGAAGTTGCGGTGTCCAAGATCACCTGCTGAGGTTCTCATAACAAGATATGGAAGACAAACGTTAACCACATATCGGAACATAGAAAGACAACAGCAGAAAACTTTAAAGATTGAGTTGGATATTAAGTTTTTACGAACATGACAGAGTTATACTCAATTTTTAGGATCTGTTGGTAACCCTTTCCTGAGGATGGCTGCGTGACGTCGCCGAAAATTAGAATAAATCATGATGTTTCACAACGTATTTCTTCTCATTGCCCTACTAATTTGGAAGTTGCAGTGTCCAAGATCACCTGCTGAGGTTCTCATAACAAGATATGGAAGACAAACGTTAACCACATATCGGAACATAGAAAGACAACAGCAGAAAACTTTAAAGATTGAGTTGGATATTAAGTTTTTACGAACATGACAGAGTTATACTCAATTTTTAGGATCTGTTGGTAACCCTTTCCTGAGGATGGCTGCGTGACGTCGCCGAAAATTAGAATAAATCATGATGTTCCACAACGTATTTCTTCTCATTGCCCTACTAATTTGGAAGTTGCGGTGTCCAAGATCACCTGCTGAGGTTCTCATAACAAGATATGGAAGACAAACGTTAACCACATATCGGAACATAGAAAGACAACAGCAGAAAACTTTAAAGATTGAGTTGGATATTAAGTTTTTACGAACATGACAGAGTTATACTCAATTTTTAGGATCTGTTGGTAACCCTTTCCTGAGGATGGCTGCGTGACGTCGCCGAAAATTAGAATAAATCATGATGTTCCACAACGTATTTCTTCTCATTGCCCTACTAATTTGGAAGTTGCGGTGTCCAAGATCACCTGCTGAGGTTCTCATAACAAGATATGGAAGACAAACGTTAACCACATATCGGAACATAGAAAGACAACAGCAGAAAACTTTAAAGATTGAGTTGGATATTAAGTTTTTACGAACATGACAGAGTTATACTCAATTTTTAGGATCTGTTGGTAACCCTTTCCTGAGGATGGCTGCGTGACGTCGCCGAAAATTAGAATAAATCATGATGTTCCACAACGTATTTCTTCTCATTGCCCTACTAATTTGGAAGTTGCGGTGTCCAAGATCACCTGCTGAGGTTCTCATAACAAGATATGGAAGACAAACGTTAACCACATATCGGAACATAGAAAGACAACAGCAGAAAACTTTAAAGATTGAGTTGGATATTAAGTTTTTACGAACATGACAGAGTTATACTCAATTTTTAGGATCTGTTGGTAACCCTTTCCTGAGGATGGCTGCGTGACGTCGCCGAAAATTAGAATAAATCATGATGTTCCACAACGTATTTCTTCTCATTGCCCTACTAATTTGGAAGTTGCGGTGTCCAAGATCACCTGCTGAGGTTCTCATAACAAGATATGGAAGACAAACGTTAACCACATATCGGAACATAGAAAGACAACAGCAGAAAACTTTAAAGATTGAGTTGGATATTAAGTTTTTACGAACATGACAGAGTTATACTCAATTTTTAGGATCTGTTGGTAACCCTTTCCTGAGGATGGCTGCGTGACGTCGCCGAAAATTAGAATAAATCATGATGTTCCACAACGTATTTCTTCTCATTGCCCTACTAATTTGGAAGTTGCGGTGTCCAAGATCACCTGCTGAGGTTCTCATAACAAGATATGGAAGACAAACGTTAACCACATATCGGAACATAGAAAGACAACAGCAGAAAACTTTAAAGATTGAGTTGGATATTAAGTTTTTACGAACATGACAGAGTTATACTCAATTTTTAGGATCTGTTGGTAACCCTTTCCTGAGGATGGCTGCGTGACGTCGCCGAAAATTAGAATAAATCATGATGTTACGACCGGGCACTCAGGTACACTAGGGCTCTTACACAGGACTCGACTATGGCTCGTTGCCACAACGGAAAACACACGATCCCAACCCCCGAGTACTGCCAGCCGAACAAAAAAACGCCACTACCCTCCAGAGTTCTATCTTCTATAACGGGGTATACAAGAACTCGGTACTAGCGTTTCACACAACAGACTAATAGCAAGACGGGAGTTATCTAGTCTGGTCAACAATCAAACAAAGAAGAAAGTACTACAACACTAAAGAATAGTGTTGGCCGAAGCCGAAGTAATCCACCCTTGAACTAAGAACTTAAGAAGTCCTCCACCCTCTACTTCGGATCGGCACTATTACGTTACGTTA
Source organism: Lithodes maja (assembly GCA_037953745.1). Lineage (NCBI taxonomy): Eukaryota > Metazoa > Arthropoda > Malacostraca > Decapoda > Lithodidae > Lithodes > Lithodes maja. Next base: position 9,227 of record JBAKBP010020957.1, on the reverse strand, counting down.
AACAATAGTCCTCGAGCATCAAGCAAGGAATCTTCTGATAAGTTAGATGCTTCTCGAATACTCATAAGAAGTAAGTATCGGATTTTGAACAGCAATTTAATGAATAACTCACTGGTAATTAAAGGCTTTAAATTGACATAAGAAGAATTATAAGAATAAGCAATAGGATATGGCAAACATTAAGAAGAAGTACTCCGACAATGCACTGGCAATAGCCTACTAAGATTGTGCTCGTGGGCCACTAATCTCTGAAGTAGCTAAGCGTGCCACACATGAAATCAATAGTGCTTAAACAATAATATACATAAGGAGAAGCTTCAATACTATGCTGTATCTGCTGGTCGAGCAAAGTCTAGCTGGGATATCTAAGGTTAAGAGACAATGGCTGAGCAAGCGGCTCGTAGCCTAGCGAGGTCCTTAAGACTGTGCGGCCAAATTACGGTAATTGACGGGATGCTCTCTTGAGAGATCCAGATCACTAGTATCTGGTTCTCTCCTGGCGATCCTCTCAAAGTCAAGCAAATGAGATAGCACAGTGTTGGGTGGCACAGGCAAAAGCCCTCACTCGCAACACAGTGCTAAACTCCCACGGTACACAGTCAGAAAGACCACCTAGGCGTTCCACGTCTCCGTTGCAATTGTACTGGTTCAACCGCAACCTAGTACTCATAGGAAATCACAACTCAGAAACCCTATCCCAGTCTAGCATTGCCTAAACCAGCAGAAAACAGGAACATGAATAATCGTACACCGGGAAATGCATGTACGAGTGCAACAAACATCAATCAATCCTATTCTAGTTAACCCTTCCAAAAATAGGCTATCTAACAGGCACTTATCTCGTGAGAACTCAAGCGATAATACTTTGGCTGACTAAATCTGCACCAAAGGGGTCATGGAGGTTAAACAGGGACGAGAAGAGAAGAAGATAGGCTGTTCAGAGAGTAGAGAAAGTTCACATCAGTCGGAAGAATATGGATAGTTGCAAGGGATATGAGAAGTCGCTTTGCCTGATGAGTTCTGAAGAAATGGTGGCAAGAACCTCTCTTTTTATACTCGGCCCTCTAGCGGCATATCTCAAACTACTTAAGGACCGCCCACTGGCAATCATGACGTCATATTCTCTCTCAATCTGGGATCGACAAAGAACTTCCCACGCGCTGAAAGGGAGGAAGGGAGGAGGGAGGAGGGAATTAGGCCTATCTGCCCGCGTGGCGCACTCACTGGTCCCCGTTACGTAATATCTCTCTCTCTCTCCTCTCATCATTACATATAAGTCCCACACACAATACTTATAACTGATGATATAAAATAGAACTCGTTGACTCAGATGAAAACAAAATACATATTTATAATACTTATAGTACAACGGCTCACATAAACTAAGTTAGGAAACTCTACACAGACTACAGCCAAAGTTCCTGCCCTGACGATCCTAGCGAGAGTGGGGCCTGACTGGGCGTTCTGTACAGCATGCTCATACTCGACATGCGTCACACCTCCCCCAAGATTTTACTTGCTCAACCCTGAGCTAAAATCTGATATACAGAACCTAGTCCATGAGCCAAGACCCGAATATTGGGATATCGGTACCACCCGGGGTGACTAATTCTCTTAGGTGTTTTTAGCTTGCTACATGTCTCTAGTTTATGTTTTGATATGATAGCCCTTGCACATTGGTAGCTTAATGGTCGTTATCACTTCTTGAATAGACATACCCTACCGAAAATTCCGAATTTTTTTAAAATGTCAAATTTGGGGACAGGAATGCCTAAATGTCAACAAAATGCATATAGTAATTGTCACATTTAATACAAGTCCTGTAAATACACACTAAGCATGCCATGGGCTTGTACATACTATTATGGCAAATTACTACTCCTAAATATCATCTACATCAGACTCGGAATCTGACTGTTGTGCCACCGGCTCTTCTTCAATAGCCGTGTTCTGACATGTCTGTAACCTGCACATGTCCGTGCATTTTAGACCATTGCTGAGGCAAGTACACTTAGGGAGTTCGCATGACCGCACACACTTGCAAGACAGTAGCTGCATAACAGCATCTGGTGCTGGTGAGCCTCGCATCCAGTTGACGGCAAGCTTACCGTCCTCATCTGTCATCCAACCGCAGTCTGTTGGGTTCGCAACAAATGGCTGGCTCTGAAGACTTCTCCTCCAGATCGCAGCCTGGTAGTTTGCACGCAGTGCATGCATGAAGAGGCAGTCCTCACAAGGAGGGAGTTGACTTGACTCTACCTCTCCACGTCTTGCACAGAACAGCTCATACCGAAGCTTGTTTACCTTAGTTGTGTGGGTAGATGGTAGGTACATGTGGCAGGTGATTTCCTGTAGCTTCTCAAAGAGTTCAGGAGACACTTCCCATGAGCGTCCAAGTTCGTGAAAAGCATCCTGGTATGTCTTGTCCATCTTCACCTGCTTGAGTGTCGTCATCTTCCCTCGGCCAGCGAATGCACTGACGGTATCACAGCCTGTAAAGGCATGCATACCAATCAATGAATCACACACGCTGCCTCCCAGTGTGCGGCTCAGTGTGGTGATATCCAGGAATCTTGTCCGGTTCTTCGTCCCGCACTTCTGGAACAGATGGGATGGGATCTTGTGGCACATGCCAAGACACAACACCATGACGTCTGTATCTTCTGCAGTGATGATGACAGACTTGTTCCCAGATTCTGCTGCATGAAGTGCATGGAGAAGAAGGCGTGTGTCTGCTTCTTCTTGAGTTGACTTAAGCTCAGGAGCCTCTTCCCACTGCTCTTTGGTGATCTTGAAGCACCGCTGCTCACATGTGACATACAGCTCCTTGTCCTTGAGCTTCTCCCTGTGCTGTGGTGCCTTCCATTCTTCTACCAAGAACTTGATAAGACTTGCCTTGTTGGAGGAACTACCGAGTAACTTTCTCCACTGCTGGATGTTGTGCCCAGGTTGAATGTTCTTGAAATGAATTCCTGTGCCTGCACTTCTTTTGGCTCATTCTGCATCCTTGATGGATGTCTCCTTGTAGATATCAAACACAACATCAATGCGCCTGCTCTTAGCACCTTCATGAACAGCGTGACTCAGAGCTGTACCTGCAAGCTGTGAAAAAGTTTTGTCGTTTCCCTTCAGTTTGTGGACCAGGCTCATCCCATCAATTATGGTAGCAGAGGGCTCGGGTATCACTTCTGCAGGAGAAACATTCCTCTCTAACTCATTTGCTAGGGCAGCCTTGTTGGTCTTGCGGAGAGACCCATCACCGCTGGCAAGTGCCCAAGGCAAAGGCCCAAGGGGATGAGCCAAGACATCACTCATTTTGAGCTTTCTGTTCTCGGCAACAAGGATCATCTGGCCAAATAGGTTCCTGTCAGCCTTTAAGATAGCCTCCTTGGCATGGTCTTGTGAGCGTGGCTTCATTCTGATGTTAGTGAACGTTCTCAGTTTCGTCTTCGTCATCGTGTCATGAAACTGTATAGTTGGCGTATCGATCTCCAGGCGCTCTTCCTTGAAGGCTTGATATGCATCCTCTCCTATTCTGTAGGCCCCTAGAAGGTCTTTGACAACTTCTGGTGGTGCCATAGTCGCAGTTGACAAACTGACAAGATCTTCTTGCTCTGCGTTGAAGGGGTTCAACCAGCTGGTCTCCATCAGTTGAACTAAAGATTGGACATCGGCCTCATCTCTTCTAATCCTGGCCATCTGTAGGTCTGGGTGGCTGAAGTCAGTATACTTTTGGCCTACTACCATAGTCCTGAGCTGCCTTAAGTACCTGCTGCGATACTCCGATGTCAGGTAGTACCTGGCGACAGCTCCGCCTTTCAGGCTGAAGCCTTTTGTGCCCCCTGGTGTCTGGGTGTCTTTGTTGATCGTCTCTTCGATTGTCTGGTCCACAGGGATCCGTCCAAAGGGATTCTTGCTACCGATCTGGACCGAAAAGCCACCTTGCATGAAGTGTTCATGGACCTCTGGGTGTTCAATGGGCAGTCGAGACATCAAGGCATAGTAGTAGGTTAGGAACCTGGCATAGTTCACTTTGTCATAGGCAAAACACCACGGTATCATCTGTCGGATTGCTCCTAGGTGGAGCATCCAGTTGCCTTCTCTGGAGGCTCGAATTAAGTCCAGCATGATCTCAACCATGTCCAGGTATGACATCCAGAATGCTGAGAGGTTGTGTTCATCTCTGAGGGTCTCAAGATAAACTTGGAAAAGCTTCATGATATGTGTGCATGATTCACTCTCCATCAGCTCTTGAAAGAGTCCCTGAGACACATTGCTGTGAAAGCTGTTGATGTCCTTCAGTGTTTCATCTAGATGGTGTATGTCCCTTGAATGGTTTTCTTCTAGCCATGAATGGAAGCCTTTCCATGCAAGCCTCATCAGTGCTTCATACACGAGCTTGTGTAGTCTCACTGCTCTGTTGTACCTCTTGCCGTTCATCACTCCTGACACTGATCCTTCTGCGATGATACCTGATTCCACACACAGATCTCTAAGACCTGCATCTTGAAACCTCTTTCCTATGGTGGAGATGAGATTACAGATTGTGTGGAAGACGCCCATCCTGATGATAATGTTCTTGAACTTCTCTTGTTTCCAGATAACTTCGGCAGCTTTGGCATAGAGTGCTTGATCAAACACGCACACAATCTTGTTAAGCTGTAAGGACTGCATGATAGCATGCGTTTGTTCCAAGATTTCATTAACGGTGGACATTTCTGTTGCGGGAGCATTGATAGTGGGCAGGTAGCTTACAGTGTCCTGAACCACTGCAATGTCTCTGCGCATTTTGATGTTGAACCCAGTCCAACTGCTGATGGACTGGTCCTCATGGTCTGACATTCGAGTAAGAAGCCAGATATGGTTCTTTGTCTTTGAATCCTGGACTTCCTTGGTAGTGTCGACATACGCAGTCTCAATCCTAGGTGGCCCTGCCCGCCGCCCAACATTGTATATTGGCAGCATTGATGATGTCTGAGTGATGCTTCTTATCTTGGACTTGGTAATCTCTGGCAGGACTTTCTCTGGCACAGAGCCTGCAACCTTGGACTGGACAGCAATGCCATTGACTCTATGAGAAGTACCTGCTCCACTTAGGGTCTCTTCAAGTCGGTCAATGTTATCCCAGGCCAGGGTTGTGAACACACCAGGGTAGATGTTTGCTGGCAGTGGAATGTCATCCTTTGAGCATTCCAGCTTCTGGATACAAAGGGCTGTATCGATCTCCTCAAACATTGAGTAAGACACACAGTGACCAAGACGATTCAGAGTTCGGATCAGTTCTGTGTTTCCTGTCAAAGACTTTACAGCATTGGTCAGCAGTACGTGCTTGGGTGGTTTTGTCTTGCCACTGGTAACAGCAAAGACCAAGTCACTGCCAAAGGAAGTGGCAAGACGTTGAGCTCTTTCAGAGGAAGTTTCACACTCACACTCTCCTGTCAGCAGGGTGTGCAGGAATTGAGTGACTGCTGCAGGAATGACATTCTGATCTGTATCGGGAGGCCATGGCTGACTCACATCTTGTTTATTGATCTCATTCCTCAGCTGCATTCCTGCTTTGGTTAAGACATCTTCAGAGTTAGCTGCTCTTGCTTCTTGCAGGTCTTTTGCCATTTTGTGTGCTTGCCAGGCAAGGTCGTCCATTGAGAGGCTGCGTGGATAGATTAGAAGCTTTCCTTTCTCATCTGGGACAAAGCGTAGTGATTCTCCAAACTCGGTTTCAATCTTACGGCGAACATGTTTCTTTGTCGCTGGTTTCAGTTGAATAATACCACGGGACATCATGGATCTCTCAAGCCTAGATGTGAGGTTTGTCATAGGCAGTACCTCTGGGTTGGGGAATAATTTGGTCCTTATATACAAGCAGAGTTCCTCGAGGGCTTCTGTCTCAACCTCTTCGTAGCGTGCTTCCTCGCTTTCTTCCTGATTTTCACCTGCACCCGACCTGGCGGCCGCTGGGAAATCATCTTTTGTGAAGAGTTTGTAGCACGACTTGTGGTAGTGACCCTCTGCAGCAACAAGGTCTCTGCTAACTAAACCAAGGATTCTCTGGTTGAGTTTCCTTATTGCTGCTCTGCGAATCTTCTCATCTGCTCGTAGCTCAACACACTGTATGAGTGGCTCCCTTGTCTTTGTTGTTTTTATGTACTTGCTTGACTTCTCGCAGAAGATACATCCTTTGGCATACACCCTGCTAGTACTAGGGGCATCCCTTGATGCCCTCCTCCTGGGGTCGACGCTTGCTGATTCTATCTTGACACCCTTGGCAAGGATAGAATCCAGTGACTTCTTCATTGTAAAGAGACTATGACATTTACGGTGATAATGTATGTGTGGTATTCCTCCTTCTTCAAGGCCCTTGGCTGCTTCCAGGACTGGATCATGCTGCCTGATTTCTGCAGCCCTGAGCAATGTGTTCCAGGAGTCCAAATCCTGTGGTGACACCAGAGCATCGCTGTCATCATCAGAGCAGTGGATGATACAGTCGATCCGTGCTCTCTTCCTCGCAGATGGTTCCATCCTGCCGTCAAACAGTCGACACACACCTGCAAAAAATATCACCATTAAACCATGAACAAACAAACACATTACATGGAAACCACTCTACATATGTTTGCTCCTTCCAATAATAAATTATCCCCAAAATATAACCAAAAATCCCCAAATATGAAATAAACCCCTAAATATGGAGAAACTTGAAATACACATCGGAATAATTCTTGTAGAGAATCAAATAAGCTACAAGAGCTGTTAGAATATATTTTTCAATGTTCCCCATATTTAAGGATTTATTCTAGATTTAGAGGAAAATACCCAAAATATAGAGTATATTCCGAAATATGAGGAAATTTGAAAAATACCTAGGAACAAGTTACTCTGGTAGAGAATATAATTCTACATAGGTGTTCAAAGTTTCGCGATGATTGTGTGATGGATTTTAAAGAAAATGAGGAAAACGCCGAGCGTCACGCTAAAAATCTTTATTTTTGGGTAGCGCCCCTATTGCATCAAAAAAATTAGACTAAGCTACCAGTGCGAGAAGGCTATCATATCTTAATGTACTTACAGTCACTCTATAAACATTTTAGTACCATTCGTGTTTAGTCACCCCAGGTGGTACCGATATCTGGCCTGGCTCATGGACTACCCCATCAAACCCCTCACACCCAGCGACCGCATGGCACTAAAACAACGCTGAGTTTATCACTAAAACACATCTTATAAAAAAAATTCACATTTCATAACTCCTCCCAACAATAGTAAAAGACACAATATCATGCTCCCAGAGCGAGCTTACAGCAGCTCAGCCGTTTGATAGTTCGTGGACTACTCAAACTTTATAGGCTATGACAAACTTATACAATTATCTATATCAAAAAGAAAGAGTTTTTATATGATTTTTATATTTTAATATGTTTTTTCCCGGCTGCACTATAAGGGCAGCCTATTTTCTTCTATACCAAACGCTCAACAATCCTGCTTTACGACCCAATACGCTGGGCTACAACCGCGAGCCAACAAGCACCAAGCGCAAAATACTACTCAAACTAAAGCAGGAGGCTACCCGTGTGTCAATCTACCCAGGATCATATACCCCTGAACGACCACATGCAACCTCGTTGTCACAACCGGCAATATGGCTTATGTCCAGGTTATATACCAATAACCTTAGTGACCACCTGGTCAGCCTCATATTCCGATTGTGAAACTGGTCCAAGATCTCGAGAGGGTAATGATCTGGGTAAACTACACCGACCGGACCATAGGCTGGAACATAGATCTCGAAATGCCCCAGCGCATCATTGTCCTTTTCACTTTCATTCATCAGGCTCTGACACGTTGCTGGTGCATTCTTAAGTCCGTCAGGCACAACATTGCACTGGTAGGTACTCCCGTCCACAACAAAACCACATACCTCTTTAGCACGCTCGGACAAAGGTACTTGCCAGTAACCTTTTACTAAATCAACTTTAGACAAAAACCGAGCATTACCAATTTTATCAACACTATCATCAACCCGAGGAAGAGGATATGGGTTAGTTGGAGTCAAACCGTTTAGCCTACGGAAATCAATACAGAAGCGTACCTTGCCATCTGGTTTAGGCTGCAGTGTTACGGGGGAAGTCCATTTAACGGTACCTTTCTCTATCAACCCTCTACCGAGCATATACTCCAACTCATCCCTCAGAGCGGGTAGTTTTATGGGGGGCACACGGTATGGGATTGACTTAAAGGGTAGATGGTGCCCCACGTCAACATCATGCATAGCCTGAGTAGTGAGGCCTGGATGTTCAGCGAATACAGTGGGGTATAAACCGAGCAACTGACGGATAGCTTCAAATTGCGGCTCAGGCAAATGGGCTATAGCCTCGTCAGCCCTTAGGCTCGAGTTCCCCGCCCACTGATCCGCTGAAACATGGTGATCCCAGCTATCCTCCTCTGAAGCTTGACTGTCCCCCTCTCCTTCTCCACCACGGCCGCAACAAGCCAACACAGGGACAGTGAGAGGCTCAGAGGGGCGCCTCACATACTCTTTTATCAGGTTCACGTGACATAACTGATTCTTCTTCCTCCTGTCTGGAGTGGCAACAAGGTAATCTAGGTCCGAAATTTTCTCCACAATTTTATAGGGTCCAGTATACTTCGCCGACAAGGGGTTACCCACCAAAGGCAACAAAATCAACACCTCCTGTCCCACAATGAACTCCCGGAGCTTCACTTTGCGATCATACCTGTCCTTCATTAAAGCTTGTGACCCTGTTAAATTCCGACCTGCCATCTCCAGACTCTTAAGCATGCGCTCACGGCTTTCAAACACATACTTCAACAAGGAACAAGGCGGCACAGTTCCTTCCCAAATTTCCCGCAGCATATTAAGGGGGCCCCTGACTCGGTGTCCAAAAATCAGCTCGTTTGGACTAAATCCCAGGCTCTCACCAGGCACTTCCCGAGCAGCAAACAGTACATACGGCAATCCAAGATCCCAATCTCTTCCGTTATCAGCACAATAACACCTGAGCATGCTTTTAAGGGTGGCATGCCACCGCTCAAGCACCCCTTGGCTCTCAGGGTGATACGCTGACGATACCACCGCCCGTATTCCATGCTGTTGCATTGTTTGCTTAAAGAGATTGGAGGTGAAATTGGACCCCTGATCAGACTGAATCTCCTCCGGGTACCCGTACCTTGAAAAGTACCACAACAAGTTACTGACTACCGTCTTAGCC